>PNEQ01009711.1:0-60074 GCA_003012365.1 Medauroidea extradentata
TGGAGGCACACACGGGTGGCAGGATAACCACTATTGATCGTACAGTTATCATGTTTGCTGTATGTTGCAGCTGCCATGTTTGTGTGGTGTATGTTGGCAGGCGTGGTGGAGGCACACCTGGGTGGCAGGATAACCACGACTGATCGTACAGCTAGCATGTTTGCTGTATGTTGCAGCTGTCATGTTTGTGTGGTGTATGTTGACAGGCGTGGTGAAGGCACACCCGGGTGGCAGGATAACCACGATTGATCGTACAGCTAGCATGTTTGCTGTATGTTGCAGCTGTCATGTTTGTGTGGTGTATGTTGGCAGGCGTGGTGGAGGCACACCTGGGTGGCAGGATAACCACGACTGATCGTACAGCTAGCATGTTTGCTGTATGTCGCACCTGTCATGTTTGTGTGGTGTATTTTGACAGGCGTGGTGGAGGCACACCTGGGTGGCAGGATAACCACGACTGATCGTACAGCTAGCATCTTTGCTGTATGTTGCAGCTGTCATGTTTGTGTGGTGTATGTTGACAGGCGTGGTGGAGGCACACCCGGGTGGCAGGATAACCACGATTGATCGTACAGTTAGCATGTTTGCTGTATGTTGCAGCTGTCATGTTTGTGTGGTGTATGTTGGCAGGCGTGGTGGAGGCACACCGGGCGGGCAGGATAGCCAGCCTAATAGGCGTGGAGGGCGGTCATTCGTTGGGCAACTCTCTCGCAGTCCTGCGTACTTTCTACAGTCTGGGTGCGCGGTACATGACCGTCACACACACCTGTGACACGGCCTGGTGAGTGTACCCTTCAACTTCACATACAGAGTATTTCCTCTGATACTTTATCAAAATTATATTCGCCAAACATCATTATTTGTGTGTTGAAGCCAATCTGCAATCCTTACATAAATTTACTTGTGGCGGCTGCTGTTCAAACACCTTTAAATTAAAAAGTTTTGCTCATGTGTAGTTTTGGTCAACATGTTTCACAAAGATTTTTATAAACACTGGCTTTCTTTTACCTCACTGTATTGTTAGTCGTTATTTATTCTAGATGTAATATTGTTTCCTTTTTCAATATACGTATTTTTTGCCGGTTATTTATTATTACCTTCATATAAAGTAAAAAACAGAAAATTATTTCCAAGCAAGAATTGCAATTTTAAAGTATATTGAATTTGACATTTAGCTACACAACATTTTGCAAATTATTGTAATATATATATATACACACACACGCGCACTCACACACTAACTTCTGTGAAATGTCAACGCTTTTCTCATCTTAATATAATGATAACACTTTGTTACACATGCCCCACTCACTGACTGACTGTCTCATTCATTCATTCATCATCAACCACTATAAAAAAAATAAAACGTGCTTATAGTTAAACCTCTTTGGACTATAGCCTGTACACGCGAAATAACTCTCATGGCCTGTCTTGAATAATTTGTAGTTAAGTCTGTGGAGTTGCGGTTTTTTTTTTCTTGCCAACCCACTATAAATAAAACCTCTTTGGACTGTAGCCCGTACATACGAAAGTATTATTACGGCCTGCCTTTAAGTATTCACTCGGGTATTGTACAAAGTTTGTGGTGTGGGAGGGGTGGGGTTACGGGTTCGTATCCTGTGCAAGTATTTTCGATGGGACATGACATGACATCATACGAGCATATTGCGTGCGCTCTTTTCACTGAGATAAGACAATTTATAGTTCACTGTTATTGAGTACGCTAGCTGTTAAATGCCTTCATCACATATTTTATCCAGAGTTACTGTTTGTATTACATAATTTCACGTGAGCAAAGCCGCGGCCGGGTAGCTATTTTGTAGAGAAATGAAGATGAATTAAAAACAAAGATGTTCTGCAATTAAAGTACCCTCAGCGTAGTGGACTGGATAAAGCTGTTTGTATTTGTTGTTATAAAGATATACAGAGAATATAGTAACACCAGCAATTAATACGTTATTAAAATTTAGTTACTCTTTTCTATAGTACACGCGGGCGAAGCCGCAAAAGGACAGCTAGTGTATCTATATAAGTGTATGTATAATTAAATGTAAATTTATATTCATTAAAATTTAATTTAAAATTATTTAAGTTTTATTAAATTTTTGCTTTCGTGTGCATGAGTTATTTAACAATGAAATAGAAATGAGTTTTTAGTCATATTTTTTACTTTGTTGACATATCACAGAGTTGACTTTCTACTATTTTCACTACGAAAATAAACCTCTTAGCACAAATATTTCTTGATAATTTTTACACCACTCTAAGACCACAATCTTATATCAATTAACTAGCTGTCTCTTTGCGGCTTCGCCCGCGTGTACTATAGAAAAGAGTAACTAAATTTTAATAACGTATTAATTGATTGTGTTACTATATTCTCTGTATATCTTTATAACAACAAATACAAACAGCTTTATCCAGTACACTACGCTGCAGGACATCTTTGTTTTTAATTCATCTTAATTTCTCTACAAAATAGCTACCCGGCCGCGGCTTTGCCCGCGTGAAATTATGTAATATAAACAGTAACTCTGGATAAAATATTTGATGAAGTCATTTAACAGCTAGCGTACTCAATAACAGTGAACTATAAATTGTCTTAGCTCAGTGAAAAGAGCGCACGCAATATGCTCGTATGATGTCATGTCATGTCCCATCGCAAAGACTTGCACAGGATACGAACCCGTAACCCCACCCCTCCCACACCACAAACTTTGTACAGTACCCGAGTGAATATTCAAAAGCAGGCGGTAATACTACTTTCGTATGTACGGGCTACAGTCCAAAGAGGTTTAACTATAAGCAAGAAATAAAAAGGAAACAAATTTTGAACTATTTCAGGTGTTACGAAAGATTATTCTTAAACACGTTTTATTTTTTTATAGGCTTTCAAGAACGAATTTCCAAAAATCGTTAAATTACTTTTTAGGTATTTACTCATGTTTCATTATAAGACAAAAGCCACCCCGATATCTCTAACGGCTTAGGTGATACGACTGATTAATCAAAAATCTGTTATATTTTTTTACCGGCTTTCAAAAACGATTTTTGAAAAATCCTGAAAGTAATTTTTAGGTATTTGCGTAAGCTTCATTTTAAAGAAAAAATCACTTCGATATCTCAGGTGTTTTAGGAGGAAGAGAGGATTTACTGTAAATGAATTAAACGGCTTTTCACCTCCTTAATATAAACATTTCGAAAAATCCTGAAATTTATTTCTAGACATTTGTATTTGCGACCTAACGAAGTGAATAAGACAACGATAGCCCGTCGGGTTCGAGAAATATCAAAGATTTGCAAAAAATACATTTCACCCCGTTTCACCACCTTAATAGCCGAATTTCAAAATTTCCTTTCTTAGTGCGCGCCTACGCCACAAGGGCAAACTTCCCTTAAAATTTCACGTTTCTAGATCCAGTGGTTTGGGCTGGGCGTTGATGATGAATTAATGAATGAATCAGTCAGTCAGTCAGTGAGTGAGGCTAATTTGCTTACTATAACTTTTATTCAGGTAAGAATTCTTGATTTACATTAAATAGGCTTGTTGCGTCCACAATTATTCAAATAGCCTTTGAAGAAATTAACATGCCGCCTTTTTAACACGGATGCTTAATAAGCAGAATGACCATTTAATAGAATGGCAAGTTTTCTAACGAAAATTTAAAAGAATGCCTAAATTATAAGTAATACAAAATTTGTATTGCAGTATATTGCTTGCTAACTGCTTACAACATATTTCAATAATAGTTTTACGTTGTTGTGTGCAATGATCTCTGAATGTATTTTGAGGATGACCTTCTTTTCTTTCCATTTCTCTTGCAAAGAGAACTTGTGTAATGCGTATTTTCTTTTTCGTGGCATTATTTTGAACTATAGGTGAAAACTGTGAATTGTATTTGTAGAATGTCTCTCATGTGTTGTTAGAGTCATTTATAATAAGTTTTCTTAGATCAGATTTGCGTATTGTTTAGTCTTATTTACTTGATTTATCGTGCAAAATTTCGTGTTGCTTTGACATTCTGAAAAGCATGTCACTATTCGAATTTGACACGAAATGAAATATTTTACTTTAAGTTTTGCTTTAACTCAACTCGGCTTAAATAATCTTTAACATATAACACACACAGATATATATATATATATATATATATATATAACTTACATAATTAAATTAAGTAAAGTAGGTTTGATTTCATTGCTGGATAAATAAAAGGACAATTAAAATTATTTATTTTGCCACGTCGTACCTATTGTGTTTTATGACTTAATGTAGGACTTATGAGAAGTACTTAACTCATACTAAATTTTATGTAACTATTGGGAATGAAATATACCCTTGCTGTTTATTTATACATTCGATACTATTCTTTTTTGTAACACACGTGCAGTAAATAGTTCATTTGTGCTATTATCAATGTAATTTGAGTGATCTAATATTATTAAATTGATTTAGTTTAACTGCAAAAACTATTAGAAATGACATTTAAAAATACTCAGGTTACGAGATTAATTTACAGTTTAAAGAGAGAGATAAACAAAATATATAGGACAGTATCAATTAAGATAGATCTATAACTGAACTATGTGAAAGGTAGTAGAAGTATAGTATATTCATGGTATCAGGTTGAGTGAGAAGGCTCGGCAAATTAACAGCTGCGGGTGAGGAGGAAAGAGGTAATATAGGGTCTACGTGACAAGAGTGGATAGCTGAGGTCGAGGAAGGTTAACGGCTCCCATGGCGACGAGTGGGACTGGACGGTAAGAGATAGCACCGTCTGCCGGGGAAATAATAAACTGATGGTCCAGAACTAACTGCACGCCCTAAGAACAGACATTCCAACAATAGACATTCACATAACTCTTGCGATATCTACCGCTAGAACTTCGCACCAAGCTGGCGAGGTAATTCTTCAAACTAATTGCTTCAGGTCTCCAGAGATAGGCTAACTAAAACCTCTGCTGCTAAGTGAGAAATAACACGTTGAGAAAGGAATTCCGCTTTTGTTTTATGGCATTTGCATTTGTCGCATATTTGATAAAGTACATTTACGTGCGAGGTTTGAACTTATCTGCTGATTAACTTCCTGAGTATTAGAATGCGTTTTTATTTTATTTGCGGCACATTCAGAACAAAACAGAGATATAATGCAATGTCAGCTTTAGTCTGTTTGTATAAAGTATTATTTTAAAATATCGTACGATTAAAAATATTATGAGTTCTTAAGTTTTCAATAAATACCCCAATAAAACAATGTTTATGAAACATTTTGTACAGAACTGTGACAAGTGACAAAAACATTTTGCGAATGCATTAAGCGAAGGGACTACAACAGTATCTACTATATTATTTTCTATTTTACTTGTAAAGCACCTAACGAGGAATATATACATTATATATATATATATATATATATATATATATATATATATATATATATATATATATATATATCGAGTCCCATAAATGTTCAGACGTTATTGTCCAAATTTAGCTGCCGTGACGTCATCGTTATGTTGTGTATGGTTTTCATTACGACGTCAACAATGTATGCTTTTAATCTTCGCCTGAAAATCCGTCTTTGATTCGTTAACTGCGATGTCGTAAATTTTTTACTGTAATTTGTTTCAAATTTTGTTCCGTAACTTTACTTTCTTTTATGTACGTATTTATGTGATTTAAAATTATTACTTATGTGACGTCACTGATTAAATTTACTTTATTTATGTGCGTATTGAATTCAGTTAAACGTTACTCAGTTGGGGCTACGTATCACTGAAATGGCGTAGCTTAAAAATAGGTTTTTGTTCAATCTATCACTACTGTTATTCATTTCTGCAGTTAACAATGTCACAGCATTTTGCATTAATATTTGCTTGCTACACAAAACAAATTAACTTAAGAGGAAGACGGTGATATTAAGACATAACTGCAAAACCTAAAGGCACAACATTTAATTTTTAGTACCAGGTATGTGAAACCAAATAAATTATTTATCCGTTAACAGTCCCGAAATAACCGGTACTTTAAAATTAATTAACAACAACTTTGTCTATAATTGTATGTTTCACTTAGCGTATACCGTCAACACAATTTAATTAAAGTCAATACC
The DNA here is from genome assembly GCA_003012365.1 of Medauroidea extradentata. NCBI lineage: Eukaryota > Metazoa > Arthropoda > Insecta > Phasmatodea > Phasmatidae > Medauroidea > Medauroidea extradentata. The sequence goes on from PNEQ01009711.1 coordinate 6,114, forward strand.
TCTCTGAAACTGTTGTGTGTGTCGGAAACTCAGAAGCGAAGGAGTTGCACGAGAAAACTTGACGTCTGCATCAAACACCGCAGCGGAATTAGTACTGAAATTGCGCGCAAGATTACCACCCAATGATTTTTACAATAGGAATGTTAAGCCGTAACTACGTAACATTATTTATGGTAAGTGCGCGTTTTTATGTCAGTTGGTTTTATGCCAGGTTGGAGCATTTAAATTTAGGTAGTGTGATAATCCTGTTTTAAGCTATGTTGGAGTGCAATTTATAAATATTAAAAACGTACGTATTGATGCTATCAGTCACGTCCCGCTCATATGTGATGAGTTTTATGTTCGTACATTAGTATAAACAAATTTTGAGTAGATACTTAACTATAAACTTATCTCCCCAAACACAGCAACGCAATTGTAGCACTTGCCCCAGTAACAAATTTTTGGAAGGGGCCAACTCCGGCCCTACGTTGGTTCTAAGGTTCGGCCAACGTTGGCCCAGTATTTGTTTATTGAAAGGATACCCCTGAAACATTTGATCAACAGCGGCCCAAAATCGACGTTATAAGTTGGGCCAATGCCAAAATGTCGCATTGGCCTATCGTCGATATTTGGTTGGATGCTAACTAATTTCCTACTGATATCTAACAATAAATGTGATGAGAATGTAACAGTTGGCATTACGCCAACTGTACGCATGGTGCCAAAGTTGTATTATGTTGGACCAACATTGGTGAAACGTTGGATGAACAAAAAGCTGAAAAAATTTACTCCTTAAAAGTAAGTTTAAGCCAAATACATGTAATAGTCATATTTTAAGTGTTCGCATATTACAACACAAACTACCAAAAAAAAAAAAAGTAAAAAATTACCACCAGAAGTGCACTGGAATAGAACACATTATCCTTACGACTCGACCTCATCACCTTACCGACTACTCAATGACGCCGAATTAGGAACAGTATTAATGTATTTTCTATCTTACTTAAACAACCACCAGGAATGCTTAATGGAACTTAAAAATTTTTAGACAACTCATTTTATAAGTTATTTGTAAAACAATCAATTTGGATGTAATTTGGAACTGATTTATTTATACACACAAATATGCAGCGGATAATTTCTATTATTTTATTTCATTAATTATTCTTGGGAAAGACGAGATTAATTAGTGTTTAGGAAATTTTTGTTAACGGGTGTATGTGATACATATGAGTAACTTCATTATGAATTGGCCGTTGTAAAATTGTTTTCTTTAGTTAACATACTACGTATTCTCAGTTAGTTTACTACTCCAGTTCAGAATAATTTTGATCAGTATGTTGCTTGGATTTCTCTTATCACCGGGTTCAATATTTCTGAATATACATACTACAGAATGTTTTTGAATATTGTAACAATGGGTTTCTGGAGTCCCTGTGCTTGGTTGTGTAAAATGAATGTTTGTTAAGAATATATGGCTGAGCCACTACCACCAAGGAAAGTCTGTGCACCGATGAATTTGTTTCGTAATGAGTTTAGTGGAAATTTTATTTTTGCAATGATTAATTTGAACTGGAGGAGAGACACTGCAAGAAACTACACTGGATACGAACCAGATACGTGTTGAACTGTTTATGTTTCAAAACATTCAAATTGTGTTGTTTTTTTTCAGCGTTACAATATTTAGGAACCACTCACCTAAGAAATTTAATTACGCCGGCGTTACTGAGAGACTAATTTCTCATGCCTAGCTGAGCAGCACTAAGAAGTTAAAATATCATTTTTATATTACAAACTCTCAACAATTTAAATTAAACTATTATAATATGCTTTTGAACACTGAACTGAGACATTGTGTGGATATTATTTAGGCCATTAGAACATGTAAGACTGAACTGGTAAACCATCATTACTATTAAACTCAGTAAATGGTATTAAGCATTCAGTCGTGGTTTTATTGAATGTATGGTATATAGCTGTTAGTTTTTCATAATATATAACTTGGATGTATATAAATACTAGCCAGCCGGCTGCGGTGTTGCCCGCGTGAAATTATGTAGTGCAAAATGTAACTCTGGATAAAATATGTTATGAAGGCATTTAACAGCTAGCGTATTAAGTAACCGTGAATTACAAATTGTCTTAGCTCAGTGTAAAGAGCACGCGTAATATGCTCGTATGATGTCATAGTAATACCCATAGCAAAGTCTCGCACGGGATACGAACCCGCAACCTCACCCCTTCCGCACCACAAACATTATACAATACCTGAGTGAATGTTGAAGGCATGCCGTGATATTTCTTTCGCATGTAGTGGTTACAGTTCAAAGAAGTTTTATTTATGAGTAGGTTGGCAAAACGAAACGACTGTTGAATCATTCCTCCGTGGTCATTCTCTTTTTTCTGGAGACTGTAAAATTTTACTGCTTTTCACCTACTTAATTTTCGAATTTCATAAAAACCTGAATTTGGTTTGTAGATATTTACATAAGCTTTATTGTTATCAGAAATCATCTCAATATCTGAACGGGTATGAGCGGTAGGCCTTCAGATAATTATTTGAAATCACGTTATATTTTTTTAACTGCTTTCAAGGACGAATTTCGAAAAATCCTGAAATTACCATTCTTTATAATTGCGTAAGATTTATTTTAAAACAAAAACCATTTCAATATTTCCACTGGTTTAGTAGATAAGTGGATTAACTAAAAAACCACGTTTTATTTTTTTAAGTGCTTTCAAGGAAGAATTTCGAAAAATTGTAAAATTCCTTTTAATATATTTACTTAAGAATCATTTTAAAAATCAACTCACTATCTGAAATGGTTTAGGAAAAATCACGGATGAATTAAAAACACATTTTACGGCTTTTCACAGCCTTAATTTTCGAATTTCGCAAAATCGAAAATTTTGCGAATATGCATATCATTGGGCAATATTATGAAGTTAAAAATTTCATGATAGCATTCCCGATTAATGAGATATCAAGGATTCTTTTAAAACACATGTCACCTCTTTTCACCCCCTTAATTTTCGAATTTCGAAAACTCCTTTCTTAGTGGGTGCCTACAGGGCAAGTGGAAGCTTCCCTCAAAATTTCATGGTTCTAAGTCCAGCGGTTCGGGCTGTGCATTGATGAGTGGGTGAGTGAGTGAGTGTGACATGACACTTCATTTTATATATTAAGATATACATGAGTATTAGTGACTATTATTTTTATGTTTCAATAATCTGGTATCGTCAACACATTACATCTAATGACATATCCGTAATTTTTCAGACACTTTGTCATATAAATTCCATTTTTATTATGTTACTTTTTAGGCTTTCAGTTCTAATGTTACACTCATAGCCTACAATTATATGTTATTTACTCGCAAGTATAGGAAATATTTACTCTGATTTACGAGCAAACTAGCACATAGGACTGCCCGAGTAGCATAATTTAGAAGTTTGATTAGACAACTGGATCATGTCAGATGCTAACAATTTATTTTCCAAATGATAAATTAAACATTTTCTTTATAAAATTTATGACAAGATGTGCGCGTATTCCATAAACATCCAATGTATGTCGCACAGTTGGTTTTACGTTACAAATCTAACCATAACCAACCGAGTGATAAATTAGAAACATACTGTTTGTGCACCAAACAAATAAGCAAAAATCGAAAAATAAATGTTTTACAAAAAAAAAAGAGCTACACGTTTAAAAAAATTATTATTGTTTGACGTCCCTGGACCAACACAAAAGATTATACTAAAACCCAACGATTTGTGACTATAAACCCTTTGCAAACATTAAAAAAGAATACGTTTTTTATTATTCTTCAATTATTGAAGATTATTATAAAATACATATGCTCTAAGAAATTGGGTACAAATAATTTTACCTTTCGATTATAAAAGTGCATTTCTATTACAGAGATTAAATTGGTCTAAAATGTTAGGCCAACATAAAATCAAGTACCGGTGCCAAAATATTTCGAATGTCTAAATATTGCTCTTCAGTGTTCAAGTCTAGGAAAATAATCATAACATGTGGAATCTTATACCCTTTTTCATTTTAATGTTTTTCTGAATATGACATGTTGGTCTAGCACGAACTTTCACACTGAATGCCAACCGTCCGTTGGCCATCTTATTGCGAACTTTCAACTAGAAATATTAAATTTTAAGAAAATTTATCTTCCAATACTGAAATCTTGAACATACTTCATAGCCTGTGAGATCGTGTATAACATCTTCCTATTTTCTGTTTCGAATATTATTTTGTATTTTAGTGAAAATTCGTTTGTTTTATATCATAAGTTGGAAATAAAAACCACACCAAAAGCCAACTGTTTGTTTGCCAAATTGTTATATGTATATATATATATATATATATATATATATATATATATATATATATATAACATGGTCACATACTCTAATAAACAACGGTTATGTTTTCAACACTTCTCCGGCACCGTATTTAAATCGCTTTATTTTTATAAATGCGGTATTATATACATGTTATTTTATGTTTTATCATTACTTCATGAAATTAATTAAGATGCATTGTGGTTGAAAAAAAGGTTAGTCCAACATCTTCGTGTTTGCTACTATCTACAGGTTGTCATTGTAACATTTTACCAGTATTCTACTAACAAATGCAACTAACGATAATTTAACAGTTTTCTGTTAATTAAATGGTTAAGGCATATGCGTTGTGAAATCTATGAATAATTATTATTGTAAAGTTTATTAACTTGAATCAATTGTAAAATAAAGCTTGCACAATATAATCATATCTACTAAAGACCAAATGTTCTCATTCTGACATTTGACTACCAGTCCACCAAAGAATAAAAATATTGCCATAACCATATTTTTAAGAATTTTATCATAATAAATGTGGGATTACATAACCTTGAATGTATTAGCGTTATTTTCATGATGTTAGCTAAATTGTATATTGGTTGGAAAACATGTTGGGCCAACATAGTCATATATGCTAACAATCAACGGTTGTCTTTCCAATAAGTTACCACAATTGAACAAACGAATAAAAATTTACGATAAACCTTTAGCAGTTTTATTTGATTAATATATACATTTGTGTAAATTATATGTGCAGCATTATTGTAATAAAAATTCTTATATTGGTTATTGGTTGAAAAACAATGTTGACCCAACATTATTTTAACAGACTTTTTCTACAGAACCCATTCCCATTGTTTACTACCGAAAACCGACGGTTGGTTTAGCGTGTGTTTTCCAAAATAAAACATATTTCCAACCTTTCCATCCAATTTCCAGCAGTTGACCCAACGTATGTTGCTACAGGGTGGCCCCTTGTTGACTTTAAATACGAGTGCCTCAGGAATAGGTGTCAGCTGCATGCAGAAAATAAAACATATATTACACTGCTTATTATGATACTGATACAAGATTTAAAATTAATTTCTCTTCAATTACAAAATGCTAGGAAATACCGATGTCATAATAAAATTTCTTCGTGTTAATAGGTACTTGGTGGAATAAAAAGTTATATAAAATAGAATATCAGTAAGTAAACAATCTAATATTTACTGTATTTTTATCTGTAATTATATTTCTAAGACAAGAACAAAGCAAGAGCAAATGAATGCATCGAATCGAACCACAAAATAATGTGGAAAATAAGAAAATTCATTGTTATGTACTTTTCTTCGGTCGTTGAATTCAAACGTCTGTTTAATTAATGCTCGAAGATGCAATGTAGTTAAGGAATAGTTAACGAATCAAAAATAACATGCATTAAGTACTAAAAGTATTAATACTATGCCAGAAAATACACCTCGGAAATTACATTTAAAAATTTTACGATTTCATTGCCAAAAGCCAATTTATCTCAAAACATTGACGACGTTGCTTGGTATGTCTTACTCAACATTTCAAATGGTTAAATATATTAATATTATAAGTCTCTAAAATTTAACAGAATATAATGTAATCGCATAAACATAGTGTCCACAAGCAAAATATTTATATCAATATATCACCGAAAATTAAGACATCGTATTTTAATATCCTAATACCTTTATAGAGTATCATGACTAAAATATAAGGGATATATTCAGATTCATGAATAAATATGTATGCGCTTTAATTCTAAAATACAAGCAATAGACACAATTGAAATTGCATTGTAGCACTTCAATAAAATTTCCGATGTACAGAACCTCAAATATAAATTAAAAAATAGTTTCAAATGTGTTACACATTCAGTTACGCAAAACGTACTCAACCGCAAGAAGGACATGAAAAAACAATGTAAGAAAATAAACGTACACAAAAAAATTACTTTCCTTAACTTCGCCAGAAATTGTCGCAATATTATCAATAAAGCAAACAAATATATAACAGAAGAATAAAGTTAATTTTATGAATGAGATTTGCAGCGTTAGTGAATACTATAGGCGTTCCCTTTAAACTGAGCTTTCACCAGAACCTGCAATTAATTAGAAATTGGTTTTATTGGGCCAATATGTGTTAATTTTTGAGAGTGTTGGAGTGTTTATACTGACTTTAAGTTAAGTGGAAGTTTTCATATTAAACATCATAAATTTGGCCACAAAATGGCTGAAAGAAAAGTTTATGCAGTGCTCACTTTATCGTGAACGGTCTATAACGGCAAAGTAACCAAAACATACAAGAATCACTTACTTCAAGATTGCAAATGTTTCTCGTCAAACAATTTAATATTCTCAAAGGTTCATCTAAAAAACTAACAATCAACGGCAATACAAGTCTAGAAAACTTGACCATATCACAATTTTCTTAAAATATAAAGCAGGCAAAAACGGCGCAAATACTCAAATAATCAGTAAGACTTACACCGTGGCCTGTAAAAATATGACCAATAATAAAACGTGTGCCTCAGGCCAGTCTAAGTCAACATGAAATCAGTGCATTAATAATATTTTTTGAGCTCAATGATTTTTTTCTCGTCGTACCAATGACATAATATAACAAACTTGAAAAAAATTGCAGTACATATCTGCACGTACAAATCTTTACGATACAATCACTTAATTAAAGTACGAAATTCCAAATACGAACTTGATCAACGGAGAAATTAGTACCTGTAAGACAGAAAATCCAAGGACCTTGAGAGTGTACAGACATGAGTGTCAGGAGAAAAGAAACACCTACAGTAATTTAAAGCAGCACATAAATAAAGTCACTAACTTAACCAAAAGCACACCAAATCACTTGCAAGTGGGACTCAGGTATTAGGTCAAACAAGTACGTGATCGTAACTCTAAAACTGACACAGCAATATCCCGAACCCTTAAAATTATATATAAATAACAGCTAAACCAAGATACTTTTGGAAGTCGGTGATGAAAAACCATATTTGAAAACAATTAACAAGTCATAATAAATAAAAATTAAAAAAAAAAAACGACTGTAAGATGGTGAGTAGTTGGATATCCTGCAGAGTCCAGATGATGCTGCATACATCGGGTCAAGGGGTCCATTTTATTGTAATATCATTGAAGTCACGTGATACTAAATTTAGAATATATCAGACCAGAATAAGTCGCCCACATCCCTTCTACCACTAGAAAAGAGCTGATGATATTTAAACGGCTGAACATATTTTCTTGAATCATAACTAAGAACACTCTCGGTCAAGTCACCTTTCAAACAAAAAAAACTAAATTAAAATCTGTTGGTCAGTTTAGAAGCTACGATGCCACAGATAAGCAAGTACCCTACACGTAAGACTTAGTACACCCCTCTTTTAGCGTTATTGTAAAAAACTAAACACTACGTAAAATTCAACAAGAAGTTCAAACGACTTCGACTTCTTTCTGAAAACTCGTATTTATATCAAACCGTAATAATGATTCTTGTTCGAAATAAATGGTCTTCACATATTTATTTCACCGCACTGAAGATACACGGTTACAAATGTTTTATTGTTTTATTTATGTGTGCATTACATCCCATCGGCAACAACGTCAGTAGATACGGTAACTTATAACTTAACACGCAGACCGGAACTTGAATGACGTGAACCGGAATCGCAACCCGGTTCCACTTCAATACGAGTCCTGTTTGCGAAACGTAATTCTGTCCAAACAAATAATTAATTAATTAAGTTTTGCTTCCATAACTTTCTTCAAATTTGCCTAATTACTAAGAAGATTAATGATTTTAAAAAATTAAATAATTTTTCTTTTACATGGTTTTTGAAATACTAAAAAAAATTATGTAAATATTACATTTTATAATTAAAACGCAATGCGAATCGGGTCAATTCTTTACAATTTTTCACGGGGAGAATTATATCCCAGTCACTTTGCAGCTTCGCAGTGTAAGATTTTTTTTTAAATAATCTTATTAATAACGTACTTAAAGTAGTTTACTTTGTGTTTAATTTAGGAATTTATTATTTTAAATAAAATATTTATTAATCTATCACATTTGAATTTGTTTCTACGAAACACATAAAGGATACATAAAATATATTTTATTTTTTCAACCAGTAACTATAATGCGCACAAAAGTGTAAAAAAATCACGTGGCGGTGATATCGCTTGCCAACACTTCCTGTTTAGCATGCGCGCCTCGTTGTGCGGGCTATATACTTCCCGTTCTACAGTTTCGCAGCGCGTGTAGCCTATACGTCAAGGAGCCAGCAGCAATTTAAAACGCAGTGCGAACTCCTTTCTCCAGCCCCTTGCGTCTATCTGAGCCAAAAAGTAGCGTGACTTAAAGACACGAATAAAATCTAGATATGTTTGGATAGAATAACCCCATTACAGTTAACGATGAACGGAATTTAAAAAGATTAATAAATCACATTTTACTGCTGCGTTGTCTATTTAGAATCGACAACATGATAATTGAGAATGAACTAAATATCATAATCTTAAAAATTAGATTTGTTACGCGTCTGAGAACTGTACGTTTTAAGGAAAACTTCGGTGCTTTTTTATAATTCTTTGTAATTAGCGACGTTATAAACTAATCTTAGGATGTAACAGCCAAAAAAATATGAATGTTTAAATTTATGCGTAACAATTTAGTAGTTTGCACGCGATAGAGAAATTATGTATACATATATATATATATATATATATATATATATATATATATATATATATATATATATGTGTGTGTGTGTGTGTGTGTGTGTGTGATCAGATCACAATTCAGTACCTTACATATACCAACATTATTTATAGATGCCATTCTTGTTGTTATTTCTACACGCGATAAACTTCAAATATGGAATTGCAAGTGGAAAAATTAGAATCAGCTAAGTACTAAAATACTATTTTGTAGTGAAACATAGAAACAATTTTTAACTCCTCCAAACTCATTGAAAAACAACTTGTCTGAAAAAGATTTAGTTTAATGAATAATTGCACGCAGGTAGTCATAAAGAAAACCGCTCAATGCAAAAAAAAAACGTAATAGTATTGAAAGTTTTATTTTGATAAGTAGCGAAATACGTATCAGCAGAGGACTACTTCAAATTTTTGTTTTTACTTAAGTAAATAACTGTTTTAAAAAAAAATTAGAGACGCTGAATTAAAACATAAGTAAAACAAAGATATCGTCTTTGATATAATATAACATTTTAACGTATTTATATGAACCTTCAAACAGGTCTATTATGGCGGCTTAATACGATATGTCACAATACGACAATATTTTGGTAGGCCTATGTAATAACATTTCAGTAATTGATAGTAACTATTGTAACGAAATCCTAGTTTCATATACACACACACACGCACACACACACACACACACACACACACACACACACATATATATATATATATATATATATATATATATATATATATATATATATATATATATATATATATATATTTGTATGTGTGTGCACAGTCTGTCCAAAAACAAACGCATTAATAAGTACACGACGCGAACTCCGAGCTAAATTGGATAGGAAAATGTTAGTGAAAAATATTGTACGATGATGTAGAACTGTAGTTAGTTCCCTATTCCACTCCACAGACATGTGACTTTATCTTACTACAAATGTTATGACCTGCATGTGATGTGTGCAGGTTAAAATCTTAAGCAGTTCAAACACGATTCTCTGTCACGGCCGTAGAAGAATAGGTCTGGACACTCGCCTGGAAACTTGACCCCATTCATGTTTGGCTGCAGTTCACCAAGTTACCGAGAATATTGTGTTTATTGGCGCTGCAGTTAGGGCGGTCGGACTCAAACTCCGCCCACTTCCTTCCCACTAACATAAAATTTTATCAAAAAGTATTATTTATAAATTTATAAAATACTTCCTTCGCTCACAAATTTAAGAACTGTCTCCAGCAATCTTTATTTACTTTATAAATTTAACAATGGAAAAAGTTGGCGGAATGGATTACAGCACAAAAAAATATGACATTCTCGGTAACTTGACGAACTACTACCAAACAACAAAGGTGTCAAGCAAAATACATGGGTAGATAGGCGAGTGTCCAGATCTATTCTTCTACGACCGTGTTCTCTATTTACTTAACGTAACTTACATAAAATAATACAAGGATGTGGAGCACAAGTGGGGACTTTCCGTGCAGTGTTGCCACATTTTGCGTGTAAAATGTCGTCGTACAACATGTTGCTACTTACATTTTCGTCTCCAATTCAGCTCACTATTCTCGTGGTACGTTTACACACACAGACACACCTCTGTATATATATATATATATATATATATATATATATATATATATATATATATATATATATATACATATATATATATATACATACACGCATAAACACGTATGCATTAATTGTATGTTAGTGGGTTATTAAATAACGAAAAAATAATTTCGTCATCTGGGCGTAAATCTGTATAATTTAAATTAATTTTTTTATATGCACAGGTAGCCTAAAAATTGTCAATATTAAAAATTATATCGCCCAACACAAACGTTCACACTTTATCAATACAAACCTACTCCATGCATGAACAATAGTTCACTGACGAATAAGTTAAACAAAGTTTAGGCGTCGTTCTACACGACACTGCCAATCTGATTTAATTAGCACGTAAATCTGCAGAGAAGCCAAAACGACACGTCATCAAAGTCTGACGGTCGATGTGTTCTCCGAAATACCTACGCGTATATGTGTTAATTGCCAATCTGTAACCGTGTGTTCCTCTCTTCGTATGCATTACCTTTATTAATTCTGCAATCACGTTGTCAGTAACAGCTAATATGTGAGCGGACGTGTATACCGGAATGTTGCAACATGGTTTTATGACCAATGAATTCTCATTGGCTGGTACCGCTGATTTTTTTATTGTTTTGTGCCAGGCGCAGATATAATACGTGTTATGATACATTTACATGTAAAAAGCGATAAACTACATTACCTCAAATTCATATGTTCATGCAATGACAAACTTTTCACCGGAGAAAGGCAAGAAGATATGTTCTTACAATAAAGTCTCTGCGTTTTAACGAGTTTCATAGCATGTATGTATTATATATATATATAATTTAACGAAAACTAATAAAACACCTTTGTTACTATCCTGCAGAAAACCCTTTAGAATTCATAATTACACTATTTTCGGATCACACAATTGACAATATTATTATACATGAATATACACAACTTACTACTGAAAGTTATTATGCTAGTAGAACTCGGCAGACATTCTGCCTATGCTAGGTAAGAAACTTTGAATCCAGTTGATCCTACATATAATGTCACGAATATATTCTCCGTGTTCAAATATCTCCTACACTAGTTTGCATGGCAATCGGTTGAATGGTAAACAAATTTATGAGATACAATGTCATCTAGTAGCGAGTTATAGCAAAATAAATATTGCTAAAATATAATCCGAGAATAAATATATATGATTACTCATTTTAATGGATATCGGTTAAACAGCACAGAAGGTTGATGCGCGGCAGCACCATTTAGTGGTAAGTTGACGATTTAGAGTTAAATGGATAGCATAAAAGTAACAAAATCCTTCTCCGTGATCGATCTAACAGTTTCGGAGTTTATCAATCGCATTCATACACAGACACACACACACACACACATACACACACACATATATATATATATATATATATATATATATATATATATATATATATATATATATATATATATATATATATATAATATTTGGACTTTGGACACGTGGGTAACTTTGGGGCGGTTTCACACAATTTTTATATTCCACGTGTGTAAACTGGTGTAAATATAAATTAAATTTCACGTAGATATTTATTACTTGAAATTAATCACATGTAAATTTCTGCACTTAGGAATAACATTAATGCGAAAATTATTTTTGCACTGTCACCCCACGTGTTCAATGTGATATTTAAAATTTTCTAATTGAAATATAAACAGCGAACATATTTGCTGTATTATTTTTGCTAAGCAGAGTGAAATTGCCAAGGAATGGCCTGTAGGAAATTAACATATTAACAATGTATTGCTGTAAAAGTAAGTAAAATAAACTAGTTCTAATGTAATCAAAATTTAAAAAAAAATCATAATTTCTCATCATCAGCACAGTTTGAAGATTGTAATTAGTTCTACCCAAATATCACAGTAAACATAATAAAAAATAATTTATAGACGAATTTTATAAAACAAGTGCCATGTAAAAGGCAAGCCAATAATACTATTATTCTGTAATACAAATGGTTCGATATTATTTCCATATGGAAGCAGTACATGAAATTACGTATATAATAACAAAGTTGCAAACCAATCTAAAATAAATAAATTTCCTCGCAAATTATAAAAACTAATTACAATAACTTGAACCAACATTTTTGGCATGCTCTATAAATGTGCACGGAAGTGGAGAGGCTATCATGTTATATTTGGTAAAATGCATACAACATGCTTACAGACATTAAGAGGTTGTACGGTATTAGGTATAATAACTTAAACACAAACTAGACAACAGAAAATGTAATAAAAGAAGATATGAAAATACATTTAAACTGGTGGACAGCAACGAGGGGAAGACATCCGATCACAACAAACAGCAGTGACCGTAGACAGAAAAAAATGTTGACAACACAGTAATAGGCTTACCTCGGTGACTACACAAGGACCATTTCTGGCCTGTAATTCCCCTGAAAAAAATGTCATTAACGTATTGTACTACAAGGTGCATTGGTTCGCTGTCTGAAAAAAAGACTTTGAAGTTTCGAGTGCTATTTTAATTGTGTATTTTAACCTCCTTAGTTGTCAATCATACCACAAAGGTTTATTAAACTTATATGCACTAGTCAAATTCATTTTTTAAAACGTTTTAACCTGTGAATTTGCGTTATTTTAAGTGACGAGAAAAATGATTATATGTTGGTTCAGAAAAAATACTGTGCGTAGTATTCACTCATACTTTTGAAATTAACCGTATTGTCTTGTAACACTCACGGGGAGACACACACACATATGCATAATGAAGAAGTTCCTGACTCACTCAAGCACTCACTCAACATCAACGTATAGACCAAACCGCTGGACCTACAGACATGGCGTTTGACGGTGGCTTCACATTTTACGGTAGACACCCTCTAAGAAGAAATATATTTTAGTTTCTTAACTAAGGGCGTGGAAAGGGGTTAAATTTGTTCTTAATAAATCCTCGATAGCGCTTAAACCCGTTGAGACAGGGATGTCATTTTTGCTTCAAAATGAAGATTTTAAATCTTCATGTTACATGCTCTTTAAATTTTTTGAAATTCGAAAATCAAGGCAGTGAAACGCAATTAAATAAGTTTTCAATCAATCCTTGTTACACCTTAAACCTGTTGAGATATTGAGATATTTTCATCAGATTAAATCGTACCTGTATCACTAAGTATTTGTTTCAAGATTTTTGAAATTGATCTTCCAAGGGTATTAAAATAATATGAAGTGCCTTACCTACTAAACATGTTGAGATGTCGAGATGATTTTTAAATATGAATGAAGTTAACGTGCATTCAAATTTTGACAATTTAGTTGTGTAAATATAAAAAATGTTTCAAAAAACCCGAAAATCTGGTAAGGCCACGGATATATAATTAAAAATTCTTTGCCGTTCTACTGATACGTATAATACTTTGACCACCCGCCTATATATGTGTGTGTGTGTATATATATATATATATATATATATATATATATATATATATATATATATATATATATATATATATATATATATATATATATACAAACTCACGCATTTAATTTCTTAAAAATTCCGACGACCTATCTTGGTGTAGTTGTTGGGAACACTGGTAGGCGGTTTTGTGTTCTAATCCTGCGTAATACAAGAGAAACTGCTGTGTTATTGTATGTGCAGAGACCTGAATTTTTTTTTAGTACAAGCAAGAATTCAAACAATTAGTAAATTTGGGTCACTTTTACAAATAATTTTGATCTAATTCGACACATCTTTAAGGCCACTAGGTCAATAATAAAGAGACAGCTAAATGCAAACCCAATTATTATGTGGTTGATAGGCTATCATTGCGTCAGGGAACAGCTAAATGCAGACCCAATTATTATGTGGTTGGTAGGCTATCACTGTGTCAGGGAACAGCTAAATGCAGACCCAATTATTGTGTGGTTGGTAGGCTAACACTGTGTCAGGGAACAGCTAAATTCAGACCCAATTAGTATGTGGTTGGTAGGCTATCACTGTGTCACGGAACAGCTAAATGCAGACCCAATTATTATGTGGTTGGTAGGCTATCACTGTGTCAGGGAACAGCTAAATGCAGACCCAATTATTGTATGGTTGGTAGGCTAACACTGTGTCAGGGAACAGCTAAATTCAGACCCAATTATTGTGTGGTTGGTAGGCTAACACTGTGTCAGGGAACAGCTAAATGCAGACCCAATTATTATGTGGTTGGTAGGCTATCACTGTGTCAGGGAACAGCTAAATGCAGACCCAATTATTGTATGGTTGGTAGGCTAACACTGTGTCAGGGAAGAGCTAAATTCAGACCCAATTATTATGTGTTTGGTAGGCTAACACTGTGGCAGGGAACAGCTAAATGCAGACCCAATTATTATGTGGTGGTAGGCTATCACTGTGTCAGGGAACAGCTAAATGCCGACCCAATTATTATATTGTAGTAGGCTATCACTGTGTCAGGGAACAGCTAAATGCAGACCCAATTATTGTGTGGTTGGTAGGCTATCACTGTGTCAGGGAACAGTTAAGTTCAGACCCAATTAGTATGTGGTTGGTAGGCTATCACAGTGTCAGGGAACAGCTAAATGCTGACCCAATTATTGTATGGTTGGTAGGCTAACACTGTGTCAGGGAACAGCTAAATTCAGACCCAATTATTGTGTGGTTGGTAGGCTATCACTGTGTCACGGAACAGCTAAATGCAGACCCAATTATTATGTGGTTGGTAGGCTATCACTGTGTCAAGGAACAGCTAAATGCAGACCAAATTATTGTATGGTTGATAGGCTAACACTGTGTCAGGGAACAGCTAAATTCAGACCCAATTTTTATGTGGTTGATAGGCTATCACTGTGTCAGGGAACAGCTAAATGCAGACCCAATTATTATGTGGTTGGTAGGCTATCACTGTATCAGGGAACAGTTAAGTTCAGATCCAATTAGTATGTGGTTGGTAGGCTAACACTGTATCAGGGAACAGCCAATATGCAGTTACTGCCTGCTGTAAGACTTACATATAGTGGAGGCTGGCCTACATAACTGTGAACCTGAGAATGTTTTCTCTCGTTATGTGCATGCACATGTTAGTAGCAGCTGGCAGAAGATTTAATTTTCTTTTTGAAATTCGAAAATTTAAGGGCGTCTTCCTCGTGCATTGTAGGCATTCAGTAAGAGGTAAAAAGAAGTAAAGATTATTTCTCGGTATCGTCGATATCTCTTAAACCTGGTAGTGTATCGTTAATGCTTTGGGGGGAAATGTTTTTAAATGTATTTTCGCCATGTACTTAATATAGCATTAACACGATAAGCTATCGTTCTAGTTTTTCTTATACAAAAAAACAACACGTGGGTGAAGCCACGGCCGGACAGCTAGTTTTGTATGTTTTAAAGACCGATACATATTTCTGACGCTGGCTTGAATACATTTTCTCATTATTTTAGTAATGGAAGAATAATTTTAACACGGCGAAAAAATTATTTGTTAGTAATACAATTATATAAAATGTTTTTATTCCTGTACAGTTTTCGTCGTATTGCAGTAATATTTAGTCTTCCAAGGCAGGCAAGTTTTCCAACTGCTGAAGTACCTCGTTATTTATCGTAAGTTGTCGTCAACTGTTCTATTTCGTAGCAATGACATCTCCGGCGCTTTTCTTTCGCTTAAACTCTCCCCTTTTTTATTTCCTGTCTCCATATCTCTACCTCTCTTTCCCCTGGTCTTGCTTGTGAGTTACGTTCTGAAAAAAAAAAAAAAAAAGAACAAAATAAATGGTTTATTATATAATCTTAAAACTTTGCCCCTTTTTATACAAATAAAAATGTACATGTGTTTCCGTCATGATTCTTTGTCAAATTTTTCCCTGCATGCGAAGGAAAAGACGTTAACCATTTAACATTATATCCAGGAATAAAAATGCGTATATATAAAACTTAAAAAAGTAATCTCTTTAGCATTAAACGAACTACTAAACTAATATTGTGGGAATATCATTCCGTGCAAAATTATTTCAGTACATATGAACATGAAGAAAATATTCGACATTGCTTGTAATGTATTTGTGAATTATTTAAAACGGTAACCGAGACATAAATCAAGTTCTTGGAATTTCATTGAAGGAATTATATGAGTGGGATAAACAACGTAAAAAATATGAAATATACATGTTTTTGAAAGTGAATATAGATAAACATGTAAAATGATATTAGCCAACTTTTATGGAACATTTGCCCATGATGTTTTTTTATAAAAGACGCATTAATGTCGTTGCAGCGTGATAGGAGGAAGTTTATTAACGAAATGCTACTCAACGTGTGTTCCGATATCTTTATCTGCAAAAAGAAAATACATCTAAAATACGGTTTTTCTATTTTAATTTTCAAATTATTATGCCCAGAAACACGGTGTTTGGGAAAAAAAATAACGACGACTTCAAAATTATCTACTTAAAAAAATGCACTAAACTGTAAAATATAATTACGCTTATTTTAGACTACTTAGAGTTCGCAAGTAAGTATTTCTTAATCGAAACGGACAGCAGCCGCGCGTTGTTGAACAGCACGGGGTGTATACAGCGGGGCTGGGAGGGGAGCAACTTGAGTGAGCGACTTGTACGCGGGCAGGCGTGTGAGAGCAGACGTCGTTGATATTTGTGTATGATGTCTACATTTTCGATGGGCTTGTATGCTATAAGTTTTCTCTAATTGTATTTATTTGTGATTTCTTGATGCATAGAATCGCCTTAAGGTATTTCGATTTGTTTTACCTGACATATGTGTTCATTAGACAATATAAAAACATAAAATTAGAGAAGCGTGTTCTGCTTTCTTGCACACATTACGTAAATAAAATAGCAATATCACGGATTAAAGACCTATAGAAAAATGCCAGCGACTAAAATACTGCACGCAGTTTTCGCGCCTCGCACGTGAAGGCGATGCGGTTGTTGACGTACGAGCCAGTCTAGCCCTTATCGCCTGTTTGTTTCCTTTCCTTGAGACGGCGTCGTACATAACCCAACGCTAAAAGCATTAATCTATAACTGTAGGTTTCTTGAAGCCAGTTTGCAAAAATTAAACTATAGCAATACTAGACAATAGTTTTAGCCAACGTTTTAAACAAAACTGTTTCCAGTGTTACGGACTTCTAAGGCACTATCTCTGATGCCGGAACCTCGTACATTTAACTGCGGCGCAAGAGATCACGCGTAACGAATTAGTAATTCCGGATAGATATTTAGTTAATGAATACCATTATCTAAGATTGTCATTGAGTATTTTATCAATATTGGCTTCGAAAAAAGCCTAGAAATCAATTGATGATTTCAGCGTTAATTATTTATTTACCACGCACTCTTAAACACAGCTAGAGCCTGCAGTATGAGACTGGTAATCTGTTTCGCTGCAACTAAATGCACTAGATTTCGGCGTCAGAGGTTGTTCATCAGAAATACGCTACTGAAAAAAATTATTGTTCCTAAATATGGTAAAACATAGTTGCGTAAGACTGCTGACTTTTTTAAAAGCATATTGCCTTCGAGAAACCTAACATTTTTAACTGAACTTTCAGGCCTATATCATGCACTATGCTCTTTTAAGAAATTAAGCACTATCTTACAATTGTATGAAACTATATTACTTTTCTAGAGAATGTGAGACTTGAAACGTGTATATTCAGACAACACTATTTTTTCACGCATACATTAGAAAAATTATTGTTTTACCTAAACCAAGATATTTCAAATGTACTCAATATTTCTCCAGGATTTGTTTTGGAAAATAAAAATTAAATTAATTAATAGCGGTTTTACTTGCTACGGAAAACATTAAGAGAAAAACTTTAAGGGCACATATGAATCCATAATTTGTGTAAAAATTACGCAAACAAACAAATAATTTTGATACCTGTTTTCCTAGTACTAACCCCGAAGTAAGAAATTAAAGATTTTTGAAAACTGAACTTTGCTTAAATAACAAACAATATCTCATATTTTAAATTGGCAAAAATCTTAAGATTTGTATAATAAAAACTACAAAAAAGGTTTTTAAATACAAACAAAACAAAAATTTATCTGCAGTATTATTAAGCCTACATTTCTCAATTATATTGCAGGCAAAAGTTAAAATCAATCAAGTAGTTTTCAAAGTTTTATTACATATCTCTATTAATTCCACCAAATCTTTTAACAAGGCGGATCTAAAGCAGCCATTAAGGAATACTAAAACCAACTTTTGGATGATAAACTGTAGAGATATAATAGAATCAAATGTCAAAAATATTGCAATTGTGCCCGCATGTTTTTTACAACGTGGTATAAGCACGGTAAATTATGTTATTTTAAAATAAGAATATGTAACGTTTTAAATTATCGTAACATAAAAAACTACATTTCAGAACGCTATTTAAGTTACTGTTTTACATGCTATTTACATTTATGTAGTTATATCAGTAATAAATATTCTACTAGGTGGAGAAACATATATATGTGATCAGAACTTATGCGAAAAGTAACACGTCCATGTGTAGCCGCTGAAAATGTCATCACAGGAGAGTCTGATCATGTGTAAAATTAGTTAAAACTTTCTCTGATGGTAGATATGCGTGTTAAAAATACTGGTTGCTATTGTTCATGAAATACAGTGGGTGTCAACAGAATTTTATTTGTAAAAATAGATTTGGTTTTAAAAACTACGTTCATAATGTTCTGCTCTGTTTATGTTTTTAGGTAGTTAGTATCTGCATTAATTAATATTGTTGTTATATTTGGGCTCATATTTTGCTTTAGTATTTTAAGGTGTTTTCTCTTACCAGCAAACAATTACTGTGGTGAAAACTATATTCAGCTCAAGTGAAATAGTTATTATTTATTCAAACGATTTTCAAATTGTTATAAAAGTTCTTATTTAATTAAACATTAGAAAATGTTTTCTAATTCTCTGATACATATTTCATATGTTGAAAGTGTAAATAATAATCGTTAATATGTTTCACAAATAGAATGACATCCAATAGTATCAAGTTATACTTAATAAGAAAAACTTTTCTGCAACTCTTATTTATCCGAATGAAACTTTGCTGAAGATAAAATTAAGCACAAGGAAATAAAGTATATTTTCGTTTAGCAAGAATCAAAGAAAATAAATTACAACTCTCTTATATATCTATAACAGCACAAAGGTAGCAACATTACAAATATCACAATATTCAATTTTACTTTATGTAGAAATAGCAAAAGCTTAGTTCAGAGTGACTGTATTTCGAAAATGACAGGAGGACTAGGATACTTATATTAATTTTAAGCAAACACTTTCTCAATTATATACATATTCACAAGTGTCAAGCAGTAACCAATGTTAAGAACTCTAGTAGAGTATTTGCATAAATATAGCTTCTTACATTTATACTAGTTTAGCACAGTTGTATTTACGATTTAGTTGACATTGTTTAAAAATACAAACAAAAAAAAATTAAAAAAAAAAAAAAACTACTCCGTCGGTAGAAAACTGCAGTAAATATATTTAAGTAACGATCTTAGTAACGAAATGTGTACTGCAAAATAATCCCAAATCAATCGTTGCTCGCCAAACTGTAACGGAACAGGAGGAAATTGCAAACGACCAGTCACAAGATAATGTATTTCGTTCTCATTGGCTGAGATAAAAAAATCAGTCAGTAAAGACGTAGCAAAAATAGCACAATTTCTGTTACTGAAAACCCACAGACAAGCTAGTAGCACTGCAAGTAAGCAGCGATATTTCCCGCAGACAAGTCCTTACAGCTCCAAGTGAGAATGCCCGTATGCGATAGGAAATATTCTTCCGTGTGCGGTGGGCTTAAGGGCCTCGCCTACCACGCGCTTAAAATGCGTTGCAGCGTGTTCGTAAATACGTTTTTTAAGAAATTATTCCACATATGCCTTATGTGTCTGTGTGCGAAAATAAAAAAAATACACTTCAAACGATGACTGAAGTGTTGTTTTAAAGCATCATGCCGATTAGAAATATAATTTCGGAGTTCCTCAAAAAGGCTGAAAACGATTTTGTCAACCCATTATATCTGGAAAACTGCTCGGATTCGTGTGAAACTACTCTAGGAGCTTGCAACGGACATCGCTTAAAACTTTTTACGAATAAAAGATAGGTAGAGATGATGGTTAGAGATGATGGTTTATCGCGGGAAAACTTGACTATTTGCTAGGCTTCAACGTACGTTCAGCTTATCAAAAGATTACTGGCTTTTCCTTGTACGCGAAGCTACTGCCCTATTTGACTAGAGCCGATAAGAATACCGCTATTTTAATATTTGATGCACGTTATTGGTCTATAGACAGTACGTTGTGTCAGTGTTTTCAAGGCTATGTTGGCACAAAACATTTTCGCGATATACCATCATCTCTAATGATGGTATATCGCGAAAATGCTTTGTGCCAAGATAGCCTTGAAAACACTGACACAACGTAGCTGTCTGCAGACCAATACCAGGCATAAAATATTACAATATCGGGATTCTTATTGGCTCAGTCTAATAGGGCAACAGCTCCACGTACAATCTAAAGCCAGTAATCTTCTGGTAAGCTGGACGTGTATTGAAATCCATCAAACAGTCAACTTTACCCACGATAAACCATTATCTCTAAAGATAGGGTGAGCATTGGATGTGTCAGTCTGGCGAGTGATCTACGATACCACTGCACGCAGTTTCAGTGTCTTAAGTAGAGACGATACCGCACCAGATGAGCCGGTGAACATTGCCCTTGGCGTCATGCCTCACTCACACAAACACACGGCCAATAGGCGGGCGCCTTAGGAACTAATATAAGACCTACACAACAAACACAAACGCCCACTCTGCCTTACCATATATATATAACTGACCACTCACTGCAGCAGCAGCAAATATGCAAGCAGCTGAAGACAGTGTGTACACAGCAGTGTCAGTACAGCAAGAAGGGGATTGAGCACGCGAAACTTCCACGCCACTGAAATATTTCCCTTTGAAATCGTTTCCGGTGTTCTATAATTTTCCAAAATCACTCAATGCGAATGCCAGGATGGACTCTAGCAAATTGAGAGGGGCACAGAGAATGTGGAAACAGAGTAAATAATTATATCAGAAGCTATATTACGAGTTTTGTATAGAATTTGTTTCCTATTAGGGTTGTCTTGGTTCCGAAGTTGATGTCGGTTTGGTAATAATGAAGCCTCTCTTATAATCTCTGAAGAACCTGGCACCTATGTAAGTAACGTCGCCTTTATCGTTTTTTTTTTTTTTGTTAAATTGAGCCGCAAACAAAGTATTTCGTGAAATGTATACATATGAGCTTCTGATAGCATTATTTATTCTGCGATATGGGTGCATGAGTAGAGAAACTCGCTGCTGTAGAGAGGAAGCAAGCAGACTTGACATACACGTTGTCATGTTGGACGGGGTGTACGTACAGGCATGGGAACAATAAATGGGCCAACTCGTGAAGGTTGAAATATGTTTAAGTCCCGCTTTGGGTATGTTCGGCAGACAGGCCTTCGCGCAGGCGATAGATGAGGGCGTGGCGTCACTCAAAGCAAATTGATGGCTATGTACACAAAGGACACATATCGCAACATGAAATTGCGGTTAACAACTTACACGACTTTAGTAGAGAATAGCCGTGGATAATATTTCATGTTCATATGTAGTGATACTATTAATGGAGAGTAGCAATACTGATGTTATGCCACAAACTATCAGATTTCGGCGTATTATTAGTCGATTATAATGGTTTGTAGTATAATTTGAATTAATTCTACAATTGTTTAAATTCACATTCTAGTAACGTATTAACTATCCCTCTTCTTTACTTTGCAACTGGTGCGTGTGGACAGTAACTGAATGTTTATAAGATAAGCACCCAAATCCTCGGCAGCAACGATACTGAAGTGTTTTAAAAGCATTGTACGCAACAACGCTAGGTCGTAGGCTATGTCAAGAAAACCCTAGTTCGTTTAACTAACTCTTATTGCTCAAGTATCAAGATAGAATTATCGTGTATTATGACGTAACATACAAGTGGTATTTATCATCAATTAGATATTTTTAATATCACGAAACCACATAGTAATATTTGGCTAATGTTAGTTTAATTGACAGCAATACAGATGCTCAGAAATATTCACCGATCACGAAGTCTGAATATTGGAATTTAAATGTTTTACATTTCACTCATTCACTAACACGTCGTTGTGTAACGTTATACAACATAGTTGACAGTAATATTTAGCAGGTTCTGCGTGTATACATTATAGCTGAGAGTTGTCAAATACGGGATTGCATACAGTAATGGGGGGAACAGCAACATTAAACGTTATAATAACTATACACTTCGTGTATGCTTGTACTATGTAGTAAGTGTTAATAATTAATAATTTTATCACTTGTCAGTCAGAACTGTCTAGTCAGGTATTACCTACAGAACCAGAAAATATGAGGAAATATTGTCCTTGCATCACGTTCTTCTGACAACTGCGCTGTGACAACATTTATCTTACGTAATATGTGGCTGCTTAATGAGCTTTATGGATAACAATCCATGTTCGGACCTATAGACGGAACCAAGTGTGCAGTCATTTCGCAAGGAAGAGCGACAACTGTTTCTGCCAAACTGGGCGAAAATAGCAGTTTGTAACTTCCCACACAAAAAAACTCACAACATTATTCTGAAATCAGGATCAAGTTTATCGCTTGGTGTGAGATATTTAGTATCTGAAATACTTTGTTCTATGGTTGTTTTTGAAGGTCTTATTGTAAATAATCACTGCAGAGATGGTGTTACACGTTTTGTTCGTGCTTAGCATATGTGAAGTTATGTCATATTAGATAGGCTGTAGACTGTCAGAGAGGTATACACACAACATGTTAGCTTACTGCAAGCCTTGCATTTGACTTGCAGTTATAAACTTGCTTCGGTAGGCTTACTGCAAGCCTTCCATTTGACTTAAGCTTGTATGCTGGCATAAGTATTTTTTAGCTTGCAGGCTTGCATGACAAGCTTTCTGCAAGTGCATTTAAGAAAAATGCTAGCAGTTAAATTTCTTGCAAACATGTATTAAGCTTGGTGGATTACAAGTTAACCTTAAATGAAGTTTAGTAGCCTATGTAAGGTTGCAACAATTTAAAAAAGCGTCAACTAGGCAACATTTACGAATAACTGCAAGTAAACTGATATCCTTACTGTTGTTAGTAAATTCACAAACATCATCATTTCCATAAGAAAGTTCGTTCTCTTACAACCAAATCGCTCTACTGTACCTCTTAAGTATTTGAAATGGTCCAGTGGTTAGCATACCTGCTTGAAGTCAAAGGGTCAGTGGTTCGAATCTTGGCACAGGAGCCAAAATGTTATGTTCAGTATATTAACAACGCAAGTCGATGAACAAGTATTACTTAAGATGCCAATTTGAATGATAGTGAAACAATTGCAGAAAATAAATTTTTATTTATTCTGCAGGCTTGAAAATTAAGCTTGCAGCAGTCTTGCAAATCAAGCTTGCAGCAAGTTAGAAATGTGAAAACTAGGCAACTTACAGCAGGCTTGTAGCAAGTTTATTGGCTTGCTATTTCATGCTTGCTGCAAGGTTACTGGCTTGCATTTGCAAGCTTGCTACAAGCTTGTAGCAAGTTATTTCTGCTGTCTCGGACAGAAGTATCCTGAGATAACTCACTGGGTCAATCCAGTGTTCTACCCATGTTTTATATGAAAATGTGCAAGCGAGTAGCCACATCATAACGTCACCGCGACTGTTAATTAAATATTACTGTATTGTTAAAAAATGCATTCTTTTCAGCTGGCAGTATGAGAATGAGAATAGCCATGAATTGAATATTAACATTTTGATACAATATAGGTAACTGTTACTATCTGAATACTGGAAAATTTGTGCACTTTCGTAACAATATTGATATTCGTTACTTTTGTTAACATCGCCTATAATTATGGTCACGAAAATGTAGCTAATTTAATGACCTGCATGTTAGAATCAACTATTCTATGCATACTGAAGCCCTGACCATTTGTCCATTAACTGCTACTCCGTGAAACAGCAGACAATGAACGAATAGACGGGGCTTGAGTATGCATAGAACAATAATTACTTATATTGTGCGGGTCATTGAATACGCGAAATTTTCCTGTCCTTACCTATAATTAAACCTCTTGTCAAATAATATTTCTATGTATCTCGGAATGAGGCATGAAATTCACATTCATTTATAATAGTTCTGTAAGACACCCACATTTTATATGGACAAGTTATTTTATGTCGGGTCTTGTAATGTTAAATGCTACTATAAAATACAAACAAACAAAACATACTGAATATTAAATTTTCATGTATGTTGCAATGCTCCGCTGGTAATGATCAGGGGAAACCATCCCCAAAGCATCGCCAAGACAGCGCGACCAAACTGTCTCTACCTAGACAATTATTGGATTTTATTTTCTAACATGAAATCTTTGCCTGAGGCAACCAGAAAAAAATTATGAAAAAGAAGAACAAAATTAAAACATTATCAAAATTTATTAATTACTTGCAAATACAAAAAATGTACATATCGTAAATATGATATTATCATTTTAACCATTAACTGTCATACAAAAAATGTACCAAAATATATTTAATTTATGGCTTTGCACATGCCATACATAAAACAGAAATAAAAATTACTTGGCCCCAGTAAATACTTCTCTAGAATTACATTAAAAATTACTGGGCCTCTGTAACAATACCAAAATTTTACATTTTTACATTGAACGTATGGTAGCACATGGACCAACCTCAATTTAAAACAGTAACACAATTCTGGCTAGTACTTAACTTAAATGTGGCACAAACAGCATTTCCGCCCAGGGAAACGATTCTGAAAACTTAAAGTCTTCTCTCTCTGCATTAAGTCCTTAGCCTCTGAGTCCGAGAGTCTCTCAACCAGAGCCTCCTTCCTTCTCTCTTTCCATGTCCAAAACTCAACTATGTATAAAAAATAGTAACCAATCACAGTTCAGACACAATTAAACCATTACAACAGTCCTGCCCTCTATGCCCCACGCCATCTATACGCTCGCATCGCTATCTATTTTTAAGTGGCGCTATCTACAATAATCAACATGAGTGCCAACTTGCGAATCCAAAATCCTTGTCGTCAAGCTTCTTCGATGACGCTAACCCCAATGACGTGAACAAGCAAACAATTCGTTCCTCTGCTCAGTTGCCTGCCGTCCGTCGGAGAATACACCAGAGGGCCTATGCTGGAAAATACAACTCGAGCGCTCGTGTACGAGCTGTTTCGAATTGTCAGATTCGCATGCGAACTGGCCTAGTTAAAAAGAGGTGTGCTCCACTGTCTTGGACTCGTATACGAAATAAGTGTACGAAGTGAGCACCGTTGGTCGACAAGATGGCGACTATTCGAATGTCTATCTCGACTTTCGAAATATGAGTTTCTGTGATAAATTTGGGATATAAAATTTTAATCAGCATGATAGATGAATCCTAATATTAGCAGAAACAATGTTAGTGTAACTAACTCGACCTAACACAAATGGAAATGTAATATTTGAAAAACAGGACTTTGCATCTTTCATACAATAAATATCGTATATTTTTATTAGTGCTACGATAGCATGCTTGCTTGCTCGGGTCGTATGTATATAATGAGCAAAGAAAGCGGAAAGTAACAACTGTTCACAGACGAATAACAAAACGTATATGAATACGCAAATAATAAAAAAAAAAACCTCTGTATGTAGATACAGCAATGGAACCTAGCACACAGGTAACTTTCCAACGATCAACTACCCACTCTTTGCATAGTGTTATTTTTAACTAAGCTGCCTGTATCTTAGCGCATTTTTGTTAATAATTTACTGAGTTCTTTGAAGGCACAAATTTGTATGTTTCAGCCAATAGCAAAATTTTTGATTCATAAAATGCAATGTGAGTGGCTTTAACTAAAAAAAATGTTAGTATATTAATTTTAAAAGGTATATTCAGAATAATAAATACAATGTTAATTTAGTGATTAAGAGAGTGTAATTTTTTTTTCGTTAAATAAATATACTATTGCAAAAGAGATTACCAACATATTTAACACATGACTTAATTAGTGGCGAGTTTCTATTTAAACAATATTGATTGGGAACTTAAAAAAAAATATATATATATATATATATATATACATACATATATATGATTGTTGAAATCTTTCTCCATAATATCGTTTTTACGGCTTCTCATATGCGAAATCCCCAATTTGACCGCCTGCCACCACTCGAGTAGATTTTCGTATACGAGGACAGCATAATGTTCAAGCATACCAACAGCGCATTTCGAGCGGTCAAGCGGGTGATTCGCATACGAACGAAAACTCGAGCATAGACCCTCAGCACAGTTCGTCGTCAACACCAGGTAAGGTGCATTTTACCCTCCGCGCACAGTAAAACGTTCAGATATATACGATAGTTTTCCATGAAACAGACGAAGGAGCGTCTCAATGTAACAAGTAAAATTGAACAATTCTCACAGAATATTTAGGAATACAGAAGTGAAATAGCCGGTAGGCCAGATAACTCAGTCACACACGCCAGCAAAATGGCTTCCCTGGCCAGCAACATTGCTGAAACACCTACCGCCAATCAGCGTGATGCAACTGCTCTGATAATCGGCAGCCAGGCCAATAGGAAACCTGCCGCAACATACAGCAGCCAAACATACACGGGGCTAGTAGCTAGTAGCCAATAAGTGGCAAAGTTCGCCAATACCAAACGAGCCGCGACGTCATTACTATTTAGTCTGTGCCATTCTTATGTCACTCATTTGGAATCTTTATGTTTTTAATTATTATAAAGGTGTCATGCATGCAATTTAAATAAAACGGAAACATAGATCACTTCGAATGTACCATGTTTAATTAATGTGAATGAACGAATAAACTATACTGTCTATACTCCATTATACAGACAGAGATGCCGATATATAAATATAAATATAAATATAAATATATATATTTATATATATAATTTTATTTATATCATTTCCATCTCCGATTCCCTTTTCGGACCTTCCCAACAAATATTATAAAATGCACATGTGTCACTTGTGCTTTTAATAATTGATTTGTGCGACGTACTGGTTCAGCCAATATTCAGTGCCTGGCCGCTTGAGGCAGGTGTGAAATGGCGATGCTCCAATCCTACAACACAACCTATGCCCAGCGCAGTTCCAACGCAACGCTGTTTGTTGTTTTACAGGTTGCCTGAATGCCAAGCTCCCGCTTGCACACAGTCGATGATTGCAGAAGTGTAATTTGATTATTTCAGTGGCCCGCTTGTTGTGTCGTTGACTTACACTATGTGTTGTGAAGGTGCAGTAGAGTGGGTTACTAAGTATGTGTGGCTCTTGGCAGGGCAGACTGTTCCGTAGGGGAGAAGTTGGAGTCCGCTTCAGGTGTCCGTCAACGCACCGGTCTCACCGAGTTCGGCAAGGTATGTACACCTTTACTTACGTTCATTTGGTCCTTGGATTATAAACTACACTTACTTCAGCTTTATTCCTCTCTGTGTGGCCTTTCGTCAAGTGGTATGTTCACGGGTGTTCTATCTTTACCAAATGTGAAATGTGTTTGACCGCTTAGATCATTGGTTGTAACTCATTGCCCGCTAGGCCAAGAGGTCCGGATTTTTATCCCGGCCTGAGAGAAAAAGTTACAATTATCTTTTAGGGTTCAGAGCTTGGTGTTATGTTTTCACATTATTACTATCAATCTAGCCTAAGTCATGAGGTCCAAACTAGCCTCCGGCGGGCTGAAAACCAATCGTTAGTGTGAGAGGTCTAAAAATGTGAGTAATTAACTAGTGGTAAATTTCTGTCTCAAGTGACAGGTTTCGTTACCTTGTAGCTAAACGAATTGCCACTCCTTGTAATTACAAAAATTTATGAATTTTTATGCAAATATCGTTCTCTTCCTATATATACGCTTAGTTAATTGCGAGCTAGTTTCACATAGCCTATCGCTGTCAATGTTTCCTTTGACAATGAGTCAGTGCAAAAAAATTAGGTAGGCAGGTAAATTTCAAGATAAAATAAAAACACAACATTTATAACTTCTAACATTTCTAAGGAATAAGACCTACATATTTTACAACGGCATTCGAAAAATAAGTAAAATTTTCTATAAAACAAAAATTGCAATTATGTTTATTTAAACCATTCTCATGTATATTTGTATTGTAACTTACAATAAACAACTCGAAATTAAGTAATAAATACAATTTTAAAATAATATTTTATAACATTTGAAATTCTACAGGTGTAAGCATATTCACTGTGGTTCGAGCTAAAACAAAATTAGAAATAGTATTTTTTGTAATATATTATACCAATCTTTATCATATCAGTAATGCTTTAGATACATTAAACACACACTATGTTGTAATCAACGTATCAATTAATGATTAATACATCTATCCCGTGAAATTATTACCCTTAATTTACAAACCAAAGTAAGGAATTTAGATGCCTAGCAATAAAACATATATATAATAAGTTATGAAAATAAAAAAAATTGAAGACACAGAAAATGTAACATTCTCAAAATGTGAAGATAAACTGAGATGTGTGACCAAATTAGTGAATAATACTACGTTTCAGACGAAAACATCGACTTTCTATAAACAGAAAGTCAAATTAAGGTTTTCTGTGCCAAACTAGAAGTAATACTCTTAAAACCTATAACGTCCAGGCAGTACGAATCTAAAGTGTTTGTGCTTCTTATACCTATATATTGGCTATCCTGTATTATCTTAAAGCTCCTCAATATGTTTAAAGTTAATCTATGTAGGGAAATACCCTTCTGTTAATTCATTGTTTTTAACGTCACTAAACGAATTAATGAAGTTATTAAAAATGATCCACCTACATTTTACAGTTCCGAAATATGTCTACCTCTCGAAGTAGACTTTATTTATTTATTTTTTAAATGATTTACTTGTTTGAATACTTCAATAGTTCTTTTCATATTAACAGTAAATGATGACAAGAAAACTTACCTAGTATATTTTTAAATTATAAATACTATGTAAACATTTAAATAAATCTTACATAACTAAATCGTATACTAAAATATATTTTTCTAAATCTCGTAGTTGAAATAAGTATTTATTCCAATAAATGAGATGGTTAAGGTTGAATGTGTATTATTACGGTATCAGTTATAGAAAGCGGATTTTGCATATTTTTAAACGTTATTCCTGGTAAGTTATTATGGCATAAAATTTCAGTGGTGTACATTTAAATTTCTGTGTGCACCTAAATCTAAGCTTGAAAAAATCAATACTGAATATTATTTGTTGACAAGAAAACATTGCGCTAAACGCTAATCTACGGTATAAAATCAGCAAAAATGTGTATACTTTTAATTTTCTCACACATGTAGACCTCAGAGATGCGTACATTAAGTGGTTTAATATCTTTTTTAACAAGAACGGAACAATGCTCGTCCAGGAAGCTCCAAGACGCAACAGATGTATTCATCAAACTTAGCGATCAGCACGTCACTGTGGCAGAAGTGCTCGCAGTCACTAGCGAAGATGCTGAGGTCTCTGCCGATATGGTCGCGAACAATGGCGAACATCTCGCGAACATTGGAGAACAGCTCGCGAACTAATTCAGGATCCTACCATTCAGGATAATATTTGAGGATACCACTATACAGGATACTAATTAAGGGTACCAACATTCAGGATATTATTGAGAGAACACTAACCATCTGGTTACCTTCCTTCAGTATACATCCCATCAGAAATCTTGTCACCAAGATATTAACCAACGTCGTGACTACTTCGCAAACCTACGCGAACATTCTTGACTTCTACGCGAAAATACATTACTTCTTCGCGAACATCCGTGGCTTCTTCACGAAACTTCAAAGCCTCTACGAGAACCTTCTTAAGTTCTTCGCAAACCTTCGTGTCTTCTTCGCAAACCTTCGTGACTTCTTCGCGAACCTTCGTGACTTCTTCGCGAACCTTCGTGACTTCTTCGCGAACCTTCGTGACTTCTTCGCGAACCTTCATGACTTCTTCGTAAACATTCGTGACTTCTTCGCGAACCTTCGTGACTTCTTCGCAAACCTTCGTGACTTCTTCGCAAACCTTCGTGTCTTCTTCGCAAACCTTCGTGACTTCTTCGCGAACCTTCGTGACTTCTTCGCGAACCTTCATGACTTCTTCGTAAACATTCGTGACTTCATCGCGAACATTCGTAGCTTATTTGTGAACCATCCTAGAATTCTTCGTGAGTCTTCGTGAATACTTCGCGAAGCTTCGCCTCTTCTTCGCGAAACTTTACCACTTCTTTGTGAACCTTCGTTACTCTTTGCGACATCTTCGCTAACCTTCCTGACTACTATGTGAATCAGGATTCATACCTGGATTCTCCAGCAACGGGATACGTACATATATTCACCGATTTATCAATTCATCAACTTCAGTATTAGTTCTTAGTATCAAATTTGGATTAATTTCCAAATCATCTCAAGTCATTTAAACCTAACAATACTTAAATAACAAATATGCATATTTGCTGCTTAAAAATTATATTGCAACTAAAGCTACTTAATTTATATCAGTCACAACTCACATAAAACTTTCTTGGTCTACACTTTCGACTTCTGGGTTCGAGAGCACTTAGTTATATCTTCACCACTTCTACTTAAACCTGACCAACCTTAAACTACAAGAGCACATATGTCATTGTGATATTAATACATTCATCATATTATACTTACATCTACTTCAGTCGTTTCACTTCCAAACTCTTATATAATGACTTTCATACCACTGTACGTATAAATTATAGCCG
The DNA here is from genome assembly GCA_003012365.1 of Medauroidea extradentata. Classification (NCBI taxonomy): domain Eukaryota; kingdom Metazoa; phylum Arthropoda; class Insecta; order Phasmatodea; family Phasmatidae; genus Medauroidea; species Medauroidea extradentata. The sequence continues at coordinate 37,690 of PNEQ01009711.1, forward strand.
ACTATAATTTTCTTAATGCACACTATACTACTTAGCACTTCACATTGCAGCCGCTACTTTCCTAACTAAACCATCTGAACTAACCTACGGGACTCAACACAACTACATTTAAAACTAGCAACGACAAGGTTGACCTGTACCCTTCAGGATTAAGAGAAACAAATCGTCTATCAATAACAATATATACTTGCATATTATGTCATTCAGGTATAAAATTTGCCATTTGCAACATTTATTCTATACCACTGATGCAAGTTCAACTCTTTGCTCTGTACTTGAAAGGCTTCATTAAATTTTCATCCTCGTTATTCATTTGAGTGTGTGTTTTGAAATCCAGAACAACGCCAGATATGATCATTGTTGTACATATCTCGTGTCGAAACTACTCGTCCTCTTAGATCACTACCAGGGGGTAAACGAAAAGAAAGTAACTATTAACAAACCACATCGCCTGGCACGATTTCTCATACGATAGCCGCCACAAGGCTTGGTTGGTTAGGTTTCGTTGAAGTGATTTAGGTATTGATAGGTGCTGTGGAACCTAGAAGTCGAATTTGTAGGCTAAGTAAGGTATATTTGAGTTGTGATTGATGTAACAGAAGTAGCTTTTACTGTTATATAATTGTTTAACCGCAATATGCATTTCTGTAATTTAAACATGGTTAGGATTTACGTGAATTGAGATGAATACAAATATGAAACCAGGTACGAATACTGAAATTGATGAAATCATAATTCGGTGAATAAAGGTACGAATCCATATGTAGTGAATCCACACGTTGGTGAATCGATAAATTAATCTGGACATGAATCCAGAAGTGGGTTACTCCAGAAATTTTGTGTTTTCAGAAGTTGGTGTTTTCATAAGTTGTTTTATTTCCCTTCAGAATATTGTGAATTCAGATATGAATCCAGAGTCACAAAGGAGCCAGGAATATTTGCGAAGAAGTCGCGAAGAGTAACATAGGTGTGCGAAGATGTCACGAAGGTTCGTGGAGAAGTCACGAAGATTCACGAGGGTTCGCGAGGAAGTAACGAAGTGGTTTAGTACCCTGGTGGTAAGTATTTTGATGGAAAGTATACTAATGGAAGGTATCATACTGATGAGAGGTAACCAGATAGTATCCTGAACAGTATCCTGAAATACAGTATTCTGAAGTGTTGCATCCTGAACGTTATCCTGTAAACGTGCTCAGAATAGTGTCCAGAATGGTATCCTGAAGTATATTCAGCCTATACTGAATGGTAATTATAGGTGCTTTTCTTTACCAACATGGACACGTTTTTTTTAGTATGAAGTATTGATTATGATAACAACGTCAAATGACCATATCACATGACAGACCAAATGCTGAATTCAATTATGCGATAGGAACCGCTGGTTGCCGAATCGTCTCCCACCAAGCAATCCGGGTGTGCTTCCCGACGGGGTCATTCTCCGGATATTCGCACGTAGGAATCGTGCCGGAGATGTCGCTCGACAGCGGGTTTTCTCAGGGATCTCCCGTTTCCCCACCCTTTCACTCCAGGGCTGCTCCATACTCACCTCATGTCACCCCTCATCAGCGCCAAAAGACCTCGATGTTAAGCTCTGACCAAAATCTCTCATTCACTCAATTATGTGATCGTCACATGTATTTTTGTATGTAGGCGGACCGTATTAAGGTCATGGTACTTGCTTTTTTCACATTTATGCAATAAACTTAAAACCTTTTAAATGAAATGCTTTGAAAAATACAAGACTGCGAATAGTCATGCGATATATAATTCCACGTGGGCATTTTGCAAAATATGAACCACTCGTAAAAAGTAGTTTTACCTGATATTGGCTTATTTTCATGACAAAGTCGGCGATTATGTGGGTGAAAAAAAAACTGTAATTCAACAAGCTAATATGCTACCAGTAAAATTAGCAAAAATTCGAAACATTCACAATAAAACAATATAGGAATTCTTCAATATGAAAATTATGTGGGTTTAAAAAAATTAAAGTTACTATAAAACTGCGACGCGTGAACTTACGGGCTGAAATTTCCGTACTATATACATATCAATAACACAAACAAATGTTCAAAACATAATTGTACTATACGTTGTTTAATACAATTTTCAAACGTACGAATCTTAATCTCTTGAGAAATTTTCAGATAATTCTTGAGTTGTAAATTAGTTTTAAAAGTAAATAATAATTTACAAGTTATAAAAATATTTACAATATTATTATTTTCTGAAATGGCTAGTTTCATTGCTAAAAATATATATTTATTCTTTAACGTGTTTCAAATCATTGAATATTTTTCGCAATCACAGAAAATATACCAGACGCTTAAGGGGTTAAACACGATCTTTACGAGCGATTGTCTACCTTGAGAGTTCAGCTAGGCTATAAGATGTAATCAGAAGGCCATAAATTAAATTAACAGAATAAAGAGTATATGATTATATTTGGTAATAAAACTTTACATGTATGATATTAACTTTGTGTAAAATTATGGCGACGAATAAAATATTTGGGTATAATTAGAAACTTATATTTTACTTATGCTTATATGTTATACTTTACTTATATGTTAATTTTGTGCATGTTAGACTGGATAATCGACACCGGGATTTTTGAGCTTAAGTTAAATTCTGTAACTCATCACATGAGAAATGTTCAGAATTTCTATCTACAAATAAAATTTATTTACAACACAATAAATGAACACAACCTTGAGAGTGTTATGGGAAAAAACGTTTAGTTAACAAAATATAGAAATTACTTGCAATGCGTTACACTATTATGAGTGCTTATTAAAAACATTGTACAATCCCAGTTTCCTTAAGTTGTCGCTAGATTATGCGTACTGGATTTTGAAAATAATTGCAGACTTTAAGAGCGATCTGCACCGAAAAATTCGTAACTTTTGTACCAACACTGTCCCAATTGTTCACATTACATGAACAGTAGTTTCCAAGAAATTAAAATTTTTCCTTTCCATAGTTTTTGTACGAGTGCATGTCAAAGTAACGATTTGACTATTTTTGTAAATTACCCTAGGTAAAAACTTTTCAAACAGTACGAATTAAATTATTTTGTGCGAATATAACTATTAATCTACACAATAACACCGTTGTAATTGTACGTAAAATTGTTTCGGTGTAAACAAATTTTTGAATGTATGTCGGTATAATGCAATTTTTTTCGTAAGTGCATTTTCGAAAAATAAATTTTTACGTTAAATAACAAAGGTGTTCAGTCATTATGTAGCTTAGTTTACTTTCACTCAAATTTATTTCATTCCTACGTTTTAACAGTTTTTACTTTGGGTAAGTTGCCGAAATAGTCAAATCGCTGCTGAAACACGCCCTTGTATAAAAACTTTGGAACGGAATAAAAGAAGAGTTGGAAAATGTTAAGCATAATTATAAAGTAACAAATTTTTTGTTGCAGAGTGTCCTTAAAATCTAGATAGAAAAATATATACATGCGTATTTTTGATACATTTAATATGTAAAAAAAAAAAATAGATAACCCTGACAGAATAAAATATTGTTAAAAACCAAATATTAAAAATTCAAAAATTATATTAGAATTATGGAAATTAATTAATTTTTCTGATAGTAGTTTAGCGACATGTTTTTAAAGACCTGCACTATTTTAATGACATGCTTGAAAGAAATTTAAAGCACAGTAGTTACGTAATTTATATAAACTATGAAAAGTACACAAGTTTTACTTACAATAAACATTACTTTTTGCTATTAAAATTGGTTTCCGTCATAAAAAGATTTTATTGCGTAGCGTTTCTACAATTTATTAAATACGTACTTGGTTACTTTTTAATTCGGTGATCTAAATTCTGGACGATTATTAATTCTGCGCTGCAATATATTTTGAAAATGTGAATCCCTGCGGTTTCATTTACTTTCCATTTCTTCTTAATTACTGAAATATAAAACGCACCTCACAATACCAACGAGATTGATATGAAACTCTCCAGCCAATATTTCTCTTTGAACTAACATCACTCAAACAAATTGGCTCCCTCAATTTCCACTTTTTTATTCCAGGCTAGAGTAATTATTTTAAGCTTCTTCCTTGGATTCTTTTTTTTTTTGCAATTAACTGTAGCCTCTCTTTCAAAACAATGTTCGCGTGGAACCTGATTAAATATAATTGTTTCGACAAGTGCTCATAATTCTTTAAGCAAGCGCACTCAGCAAACTACTCTGATAATAATATAACTCTCGTGTGCTAATTTACGCAGATATGCATTATTTTCTCAGGAATTTAAATTTCATTCAATTATAATTCCAATATCCACCAGTAAATTCGCCGTGTCTATGAAAAGTTGTGCTGTATCCGATTCTATGCAAATTTTATGAAACTTTTTACTTCGGCCCACTTGCACACTTGTTTTAGAAAAAGTATTAATTAAAGCAATCTGCACTTTATCACTTTAATAACTAATTACGAGCAGACAGTTGAAATCTCACAAATGTTTGCTACTATTTTTATAGTGAATGTTGTCTTAGCGAGTAAGTTGACTTTTTGATTCTTGCTCAAAGATTTGTTGAATCGAAAACTATCGCTGCGGAATAACTTGATACAAATAAAATCTGTCTTTGTAGAAACTGGGAGAGTTCTGGATATGATACGCGTTGTGTGATTTCAAGTGTTTAAGGAACGCATTGAAGTTATTTAATGTGAGTTATTTGGACTAAATTACCGCCAAAAACCAGTGGATTAAAAATCAGGAACACGAATTTGGAGAAACAATAGCCTGGTTTAAGAAACCACGCTAGTATTCGCATGAAGGGACTTCAGAAAATCATCGATAGAAAAACTGAGATGTATAAACAGTGAAACGAGTTTGTGTTTAGCCGAGCGCGCATTAAAAATTTTAACAATGTGTCTCCTTTAAATATAAAAAACTCTTACCCAACTTTTACGTGTCAAATTTGTATTTCTGTAATAAATATCTTAAAAACATGCTCTTTAGTTTCTAATATTCAGCGATATTAATTTTTAAGCCTAAACGATAGCAGATATACAAAATTTGTCTGGCTGTTTCGTGTTAAATCGTCTAATACATCTCGACTAATTTTTTTTTCAAGGCAGGCCGATTTTAAATATCTGCTCTCGTTTAAGTTTAATAAATATTAATAGGCAGTACTATGATTTCAGCTAATTATGTAACTAGCGAATTTATGGTTAATTGACTTTTGAGTCAAACCCGTATAAGTACATGCTCCGAAAAGAAAGCTATCGAAGCAAAAACGAATTTAAGGGCGTTCACGTGACAAAAGTGCATAATTATATATTTGTACGACATAGTGTTAGTTTTACAGACGTTGCTTTTGACTACATTTTCCACTTTTAAAACTTTTTTAGCTCTCATCGTCTTCCCGTAGCGGCATATCAAAGTAAAAATTTGCGAGTTACGGGAACATGGTAGTAACAAAAGCCAAAAGACTTACTCGAATTACATAATTTATACTGAAATTAGATAGTATGGGGCATGTGCTAAAATATTTAAAACCACACAACAAAGTCACTTAATAGGTTATAAAATATGGCCACATAAAAAGACAATTATTTTTATGTTTAGAATTTTTGTAACATAAAGTAACTGCATTGTGTCATTTTTAATCTTTTAGCGCGTGACCCATACTGTCAAATTTCAGTGTAAATTAAATTAATCTGTGCGTGTGTCAGTTGGTTTTGTTATTAGCATGTCCCCGTAACTTGTAAATTTTGACTTTGACCTGTCGCCTTGGGAAGACTACGAGAGCTATGAAAATTTCACGAGCGGAAAATGTAGTCAAAACTAACACTAGCACTACGCCGTACAAAAATTAAATTAATCGTGTTTACCATCTGAACACGCTTAAACAAAACTATTAGACCGATTTTCAATACCTGCTCTCGTTTAAGTTTAAAAAATATTAATAGCAAACACAGTAGAAACTAACGAACATGGCCATAAACCCAGCAATATCAATTATTAAAATAGTTATATCGATAATACAAAATAAAATTACGTATCATTTGCCAGTTGAGCTAGATAAGGATCGGCTTCTGTACAGTATGGTTGCACAATTGTTTGATTTAGTGGCACTTTTCAAATACCTACGGTACAATAAGAAGTCATTGGTATATTCGGTTATTTGCTAACAAGTTCATTTTATGAATATTAAAATTAAAGCGGGTCATAATGAATGTCAGTTACTTTCTTTTCGAGGAAGTTTATTTCATTATTCGCTAGAATGAAAATGGTCTCCCTCTTTATTTTTAGAATATACATCCCTAACGTTAGTATTCACGTTGTAAAAAATTACTTTAACATATTACGTAAAGACATTTTGATAAAATGTGATGTATACAGGTATATTTATGTAGAATAAAATTATTTAAAAAAAACATTCGCTGATTAAAATCAATTGATAGCAGACTTTTGATTACAGTGGATCAAAACTTTTTATACGCATAAATTTTCATAATTGATTTATTATTGTCAAGTATAGCATTTTGGTCCTATTCAAATAAATATATACTCAGTCATATAAAGAATTTGAATTTTTGGTTAAAACACATACTATAATTTCAAGACTGATTTTCTTGCCCTAACAAAATACACCGCATAGTTGACAACACTGCTATAGATTTCAAAGAAAGTCTTTATTTTATATTTATTCGCGTTACGAAAAAAACTAGAAATCAATAATACAAATGTGATCAGAGTTTTATATGTATCACATTAGTGAAATTGAATGCAATTTTCTGTTTTTGCTCATTAGTAAGCAGAGAGGTTTACAGAGCGCATTTTGGTAAATAACTTTGAATTACATATTTCCTGTACATAATTTCTTTCATTTATGGTCCACATTTGTTTGAATAATTTATACTATTGTTTGAAATGCATATATCTGTCAGACGACTTATATATATATATGTATAAACTGCAAACATTAATTCATACGTACATGCATATGACAGAAACTCATGGCTAATGTCGTTGACATTTCTGGTTACATACAGATAATTTTAATTTTAACAGTTGTAAACAACTAATAAAAATAAATTGTACTTTTTAATTTAGACCACATGTATCATATAATTTAAAGTTACGATTGCATTAGTATGTTTTATAAATGACAAACTCGTTGTTTTTACCTATTATCACTGTCCTTTATTTTCCTGATCTTTTCCTCTAACAAAAAACTTAAATATTTATATTCATCTTACCATCGTCTCGACGTGGATAACTGTCACAGTCCTATTTCAAGAGTATATGGTCTGAACATCGGTTAAGACACCTGGGACGTAAATGAATACCACGATATTATTAAAACAACAACTTAAGCTGCCGTTCTTCCAGCTATTTTGAAAATTCTGCTGTGAATTTATACAGCTTCGTACGTTGTAAAACGTAATTTTCTAAATTAATATATAAACTGTTTAAGGTATGATTTGTACTTATTGTGAGGTCAGCTTTTTTTCTATGGAAGCGCAATGTATTTTTCACTTTATATATAGTGACATAATTTTTTTCCAAAGTAAAATATTATTTTAAGCAATATGATCTCTGCTTATTCATTCAATTATTTCCCACAGCTGGAACGTAATCCAGAATTTCTTATTACAATTACTTCTTATACAGAAAGATTTTCTCTGGGATATTTATTCCTTTTTGGTGTAAAGCGTAAATTACAAATGATGTTCCGGAAGAACAATTAAATACAAAACAAACATGAAAGAATATTAAATTTTAAACGGTCACCTAAAATATATATTAAGATCTATAACACAAGTTGGGAACATCAGCAATGAAAATTTATTATATTTAGATTTAAAAAAAGTTTCGACGTCTCTGAATATCTCAATTTTTCGTTACAAAAATGACATTCATAAACCAATGTGGATATGAGACTTATTTCAAGAACAGCAAAATGTTGTAGTTATTATCATAGTAAACATTGTTATATTGAACGTTACATAATTAATTGTGCCACTTAACATATATTTGTCAATAGATACTAAAGTAACTATTTCAGTGGAACAAATCTTGTTGTAATAAAACTACTGTACGGCATAGCAGTTTATTATTTTTATTATTTTACTTTAGAAATCATTTCACGGTAGCACAATATTTATTACGCGACTGTTTATTAGCAACAATTTTTATAAACCTTAAAATAATTAGTGTTATAATTTTTACAACAATGTTTGACTAAATATTTTTTCGTAATACGCCGTTTCACGTTCATTCGCATTAATTTCTTACCAGTTAGGCTCACAGGCATTTTGCAAAAGTCATTGCGTTTAATAAATATTTTTGTATGTTTTATTACAAGCAAAATCACTTACCTAACCATTGCATAATATACATTTTATGGTGTTTCAGAGTTATAAAAAAATTGTTCCATATGCTGCTCTATGTAACTTTTCACCCTTATGATAAACCAAATTAATGATTAAGTATTACGTATTTATATCTTCCATATTTTGCTCCCATTAACAACTAATGTTTAAGGTAATTTTTGTATAACATATTGACGCACGCCAACAGAATTATACACGCGTATACGAGATAAGAATCTTTTGGTAAGCCTAAGTGGTCAAATTGACTATATACAATCGAGTAGATATATAAATATTTCAAATATATTAGGCATGTTGTAATTTATGCGTGAATATTTCTGCACAACGCGGCTAAATTGCCAAGTGATCACAAGAGTCCAATTAGTGAATTGGAAGTGGAGCTGTACCCATTAGATACGAATGCACAAAATATGAAACATTGACTGACATATATTGTTATTGAGGATTTCATAATCTCCTGGGGAACTAAACCGTTACTTAGACGTTACACCTTTCCTACAAGTCAGACTTGTATACTTCGTATGCCGGGAGCATTGCTTATTATTTTACACAATGTTTAGAAAGTAACATAGAACCATGCTTTTCGAGAATAGAAGGTACTGACTGCTAAGTCATTGATTAATTTTTCAATTGATAAGATGTTTATATTCGATTTTCAGATACCCATCAAGATTAGGTAGATACCGGCTGATATAGGAATGCTGGGGGGTTAAATATTGCACGTGTGTGTGGATGTGCAACGACAGTTAATTTACTCTGAGGTATACCAGCTACACGTAACGAGGCACGACTTTCCCTAAATAATTTAATTTTTGTTTGAACGCTTCTAAATATTCTAGACTCTACCAATAATTTCCCTTCGATAGTAACACTGGTATCGAATTACGAATATTTCAAATGTTTGTGAATATTAATGTTTATATAATTTTCGTTTATTAACACGCCTTGACATACCACACATGTCCAAAACGACTTTCTCTCAGTATTTAAGGACAATTTATTTTAAAGCATTCATGGTTTACATTTTAACTGCATAGTTTTTGTACTGTAACAAACCTGCTACTATTCGACACAACGATAGTTGGATCCTTATTGTACATCAACGTCAAATTTGAATGATTGTTTAGGAAAGAGGCATTTCATTTTATCACGTTTCTCTAGTTGTTTGTAAGTTATTTTCTTCCTGAAATATGTGGAGGAGCAGAAAGAGGAATGTGAAAATCAATCCCATCTTCTCTGACAGGAAGGAGAGAGTAAACAAGAATCTAAAGTGAAAAATTTCTTTGCAGAGCCATTATTTTAACGTTGGCAGCCCCACTTGAGAGAGTCTCTGAAAAATAACAAAAAAGTATTCCAGTGAGAGAAGGGAGCAAGTGACAATCATACATCATCAAATAGCACATTTTCTTGTCTAGCAGTTACACATAAGATATCTTTTTTAAATGAACTCAAATGATGTTATTATTAATTCATTGAATTGAAAAGAATTTGCATTTAAATACAGGTTTACACTTAATTTAGTTTATTTATGTGAATCAAGGTATAGGCTATTACAAATAATTCGTACACCCTTACGAACTATTGCTACAAAAACTAGCCGCAGAACTGAATAAAATCGAGGTTTCCCTCAACGGCTGCCCCACAGCTTTCATTAGTACCGTCCTCAGTCATCCCTTAACTGAGCCTTCTATTCATGTCAACGTTTCCTTTCAAATGTCAACTTTTCGTGCCCACCGCAATAGTTCAACTTCTATAAAACAATACTGAAAAATTACAATTAATTATAATTTTTCAAAGTTAGAAATATATTGCAATAAAAATAGAAATTATTATACAAAAATTTATTTAGTAATAGCAGGTTACAAAACGTAACAAAACTCTGCTGTAAAACGACATACAAATTCCATTCCCAAAAGGTAATCTCAGCAGCATATATTAGCAAAACAACAAACATATTTGCGTACCATTTACTCTGTAACGTAAACAATTAGGCTAATAATCTTAAAATCCTTAGCAATACAATATGTTTCCGCATTCCAATCTACAGAGTCAAGAAAGCATCCCCTGTAGCAACGTTTGGTTGGCCCAACGTTTGCATGCAACGTTTAATCAAAATTGAAATGTCATGTAAAACAACGTAGGTCCAACATTTATTTTTGGTTGGATCATTACATATTTCGTACATTAGTCCAACGTCGCAGTATTATTGAAATTGTGTGTGTAACATAAGTAAAGCCCTAGAAAAATATACACAAAATTGACTCTACAAAATTTTAATTAACCACAACATTCATAATTATTTTATTTTCAGTGTTTGTGGGTTACACAAATTATTAAAATCGATAAAAAAATTTCGACCACAATCTAGATATATTCAAACAACAGTCAGATTATATCGAAGCCCTTGTTTCTAGAAGCTTTAGCAATTGCTCTACGTTGCCACATGTTGTTCAACTATATATGAAAGACAAATGTGTATTTAATAGTCGAACTTACAGTAACAAAGAAAAATCTATATTTTGACAATTACATTTATAAACAATGCCAGTGTTCAGCCAACCTACATACCAAATATTTTCAGTGGTAGGCGTACTGTGGGTTACACAGCGTTAACCCAACGTAAAGGTGCATACCAATTGCCAACTGTGTTTACCAACTGATGCTTGACAACTAGCCAAGAAATTAAAATTTACGAAAAAATCTGTCTTAAATATTGTCGTGCATTTTCTAATCTAGCTGAGTTGTTTTTATAAAGAAACACAATTTGTTTCACTGGGAGAATCTGTAAGCAAACTTGTTGCCAACGACAGTCAACTTCCAAACAAAAGACTTGCTGTGGTTGGCATAATGTGAGTTATGCAATGTACAACCAAATTTATTGAAAACAACTTTCACCTAACCGTTATATTATCCACAGTTTACCAACATGTAACCAAAGAATGTGGAATTTGTATATACATCATCAGTATGAATTTTTTAATACAAAGAGCATTTGTTTCATTTTTGATTATTTGGAATGTTTGATAAACGTATGTGTCGTTTGAGCAATGTTGGTTAAATGTACCATTATATTCCTAACATCAACGGTATGATTACCGACCTGCTACCAACTCTCAGCCAGCCTAAATACAAAATATTTTCTGTGGTCGGCTTAATGTGGGATATGCAACGTTGGGCAACATACTGAAAACAATCAATACCAAACTGTCGGATTTTAAACATTTTGCCAACATGTAATCAACATGATATATTTCACAGAATGCAGAATTTTTATATATACCATCATTTTTTCTTAGGTATCAAGGGTATCGATGTCTTTATAAATGATTTTAGGAATTTTTATTAAAATTAACAGTTTGAGCAATATTGGTCTAATGTATAATTTCATATCTAACACCAACAATATGTTTACCAACTTGTTGCCAAAATTACAAACAATATTTTGGTCTTCCAATATGTTCAGATACTTTTACTTTAATATACCTATTTTCAGAATGTTGCAAATTCATTGCAAAAATAATAAATATTCGAACATATTTGCTGGCATACAACGTTGCCCCAACGGTGGATTTATGTCTGTTTTTCATCACAACGTAATGCCAACGGCTCCAAACGATTTTCAACATTCGTCCGACGTCGGTTGCTACTGGGGATATAGTAAGATTGTAAGGGTAAGGCTAGTGGGCTTCATGTCTCGTCGACAGCGAAGTCGTTAGAGACGGTGAGACACAACTCCGTACAATGACACGAGCTGGGAGAGGAATCGGCCATGGCCTTTTTAAGGAGCCATATCAGCAGTCTCCTGGAGAGATTTCGGGAAACCATCGCCATAATAAGAGAGTTCTAATTCCCGGATTAAACGAGAACCATATTTTCGCCGAGAACACCCGAATTAGGCAAATAATTTTCTTCTTACCCATCCATAATATTAATGTCAGACTTTCATCATGAATAATGGTGAAAAGCGTTCAGAATTTCCACGTTCATAATATAGTTAACGCTATCACTTTTAACTTTTTAAAAACTGAATGGAAATATTTACAAAATACATGAATAAACATAAATACACTATTTAAAGTTGTTCTTACTGAACAGCGACATTTACTTTTCGTAGCATTAGTTGACCGACATGGGTGGGAAACTTCAATAACATTCAGTTAAGTATTCGTGTTCCTTGTCCTAGTTACAAGGACCTGATACAGTCGTCCCCGGATACGGAGCACATCTAATATATTATAAACTACGGCGCGTTCTATAAAGAACCGGAAGAGTATGATCATAGACACGGGTGACGGAAACTATCGAAAATACGCATTAACTCCCTTCTTGTCATTCTACAATATATACGGAAACGTATCAAATCGCACCTTCTTGTATTTCAGTTTATATGGATACTTATAAAAATAAAAAAAAAACTATCTTGAAATACGTTGCCGTTGTATACAATTGTGCGACACTGTGACAGCGACAGTGCGTCGAAACTGGCTAGCCAATCAGAGGAGAGCAAGCAGATAACAGCGATGCGAAGGACTGCGATAGGACATGTTCTATCGCAGCTGCAAAGTTCGCATGCAAACAGGATGAAGAATACCACAGCAGTGCTTTCAAACAGAATCAACAAAAATAAGAAGAATAAAACACCATTACAGTTGTAAATAAACAATGAAAGAGACGCGAAGGTGAGCATTTAATAATATAGTGTATGGTATGTAATTTTACCAGACCAATAAATGTAACATACGACCTGAAGACATGTAACCAACATATTAACTTGGTGTGTGTGCAGAAGAGCTGTTAATTGAAGAAGTTCGGTAGCAAGAATCTCTTTACAAAAACTCTGTGAGAGGAAAGCACATTGAAAATAACAAACAAAACATAAGGCCGCGCATATTCAAATCGACAATCGGGATTCAGTCGTTCATTTTCGTTACTATTTTGACGAAAGATGGCATTAAGAGCAGCGAAACGCATAGTCGCGGTCGCATTATTGTAAAATCGATTGACGACAAGTATTGCGCGAAGTTCGCAGGCCTTCGCAACGTCGGTCGTCGCTGTGCAGTGTCGCACAGTTGTAAAGTCGTCTTTAAGGGCTTTTTACAACTGTGCGACCCTGCGACAGCGACACTGTGATAAAAATACCAGCCAATCAGAGGGGAGATCGCCGACGACGACAACAAGTACGACTGTAATAGATAGAGACACTGGAAAATCGCGGAAATATTTAACATAGTCTCCAATAAACTGTAGCACCTCAATCAAGACACGTGTGAACAGTTTTCTGGCAAATCACGCACGTTCTGTGTTAAAACTGTACACTTATAATTGGGTCTGTTCAAGAGGGACACAGTGCTTCATATAAACTATAGCCAAGGTGCAAAATCTTCAGTTTTATACATAGCATGTTGGAGCCTACCAAACAATCAACTTTTCCCGCGATTTACCAGTGTCTCTAGTAATAGAACATTCTCTAACGCAGCTGCGAATGTTGCTTGCGAACAAGAAGAAAAAAGTTTTGTAAGTAAACTAGTACGAATAAGAAGAAGGATGATGTCGATGTAAACAAAAAACAGAATTGAATGTAAATGTGAAAGATAACTATTTCGGCAATATCTCAAGTTTATAGCCATTACAAACTCCTTTAAGGAACTGAAATAACGTCCCAATTAAGGCCTTAGTTTGTATCACTTAGCTTCCAATTTTTGCCGACAGAGACCACCGTAATGTATGAATCGTCCTGCCGCTGTCGCAATGTTATAAAATCGAGCGACAAAATTTCGCATGCGGTGGTTGTAAATTACACATAACTGTTACAACATCGCACAATTGTACAAATCCCTATACTCGTTTGTCTGAAATCATTCATTTTCGCTGTGTATTCTGTATTGTGCGCGTTTTGAAGTTATAAAAGTGGCGGCTAGCTAACCCAGCAAGACCAGTTCCCTCGGTCTATCTCTATGTATGAACAAATTTAACGTTACCATATTGCAGCCCGTAACGTGCGATGTTGTATACCAACGTTTTTTTTTTTGTTTAAAAAAATGGTTCTCCCCATCCCCGTTAAAGTACACAATTCTCTATCTTCGGCTGCAGTATGTCAGCGATCAGTTAGCTCAAGTAACAAAAGAGAAGTGTAACAGTGTAGTCATTTTATAACGTCATTAAGTTACAATAGTGTGTTAAGCAAATTACTAATGTTATACATTTTCGATTCCTATTAGCTGCGCGGATTTACGGACATGGAAGAGTTGGGAGTTGACCAGCTTTGTTCCGTGAATGCGTACGTGCACGCGCCCGCTTGCGTGCGATAGTAGATGTCACATGGAAGACATTAATTACGTCTCTGCTGTTGTGATCCGGATCCGTGTACCCGTCACTATAGACCCGCCTACTACCAGGCCGACAAGTCCAGTGTACATCCGCACTACACAGTAGACCAATCACATCGCCCGGCTATCTTCGCACGTAGTTGTGGTGGAGAGAACGATGTACCACCACACACATCTTGTCAACAGCGAGACGAAGATCACCTAGCAAACACGTGTAGAGGCAAATACTCTGTATACCAAGGAAATTGATTACATCTAAAGGTACGATTTTATGGCTAATATAATTTTGCAACAATTTGTTTCAATGCGTCACTTACACTTCTGCAGCTCTGCTACGTCGTCTGTGACTGGATGATCTTACTCTCACTTGCCTTGGTAAATTACAGTCGTGCGGGGTGACAATAACTTACTATGATTGGTGCAGTCAAAAGAGAACATGACTGAACAAAGACATGCGGCCAATAACAACGTAGTATAGCTGTCGTTGTACACGTGAGACACTGAAACAATGAGGCGCCAAAATCTTTTCGCTGCAAAATCGTGACCCTGGGAATAACGTTAGTTAACTTAGATATTATGTGTACTATACTTCCATTCCTACTAGATTTGACACAAACGCCCTACTCTGAGGTAATGCATTTAAAGCCATGCGGCCTTCTTTCTGTTATTTATTTTTTTTATGTCTAAACGAGAGCAGACGGCAGAAACTTGTTTGCCAATTGTGTTTAGTAAGGTTTTAGTCACATTAGTTTTTTTTTCAAGAAAGTATAGTCTATGGTTTTATATAATAACTAGAAGTCCCCCGCGGCTTTGCTCACGAGTATTATTCGTAACTGATAATATTTACTTTAATTGAAAAACCTCTTTGTATACAAGGTTGGTACTTCAGTCATCAAGTGTTAGAATGTCCAAGCGGCTAGTTGAACTAATTCTGCAGCAGGATAAGTAGCTATAGCTGTCCACGCGAAAACAGTCTTAAGTTTGTCCCTGTCACTAACAGCGACTTCGCCTGGGCCTTATTTATAGTCGTGCCTATTTGACGTTGTGGGGTAGTTACAGACGCCTAAGGTAAGAGGTTAATCTAATGAGAAACATCTGTTTACCCTGTGCACAACCATTGGTGACGGTGCCCTCAATTATATATTTCCAAAATATTCACTTTAACTTTATTGACATTACAAAGTTTCAGAGGGTAAAGGTTTCGCGGAAACGTATTTGGTGCCCCAAACCTGAGATTAGTGAGATTATATATCGTCGGTTTACTGCCGAAAGTGACAAAGTCAAAATGAGATAAAATTATAAAAATGCTAGGAGTATGTATATGTTGTTCACGAACAATTGCCCAAGTTTAAAGTCAATTCGTCGTTTCGTACTGTTGTGTCACAGTATAGTAACATACCACATTTTTGTTAATATCTACAATTTAATACTGTTTTTAAACGAAATAGCATTTATGACTTAATCAGTTTTGGCAGTATACTGACGATATGTCAGCTGATATTGTAGAGGAACATAAATGGAAAACGAACTACAATTTTACCCCTTTTAAAGACTACATGAAAATTGCACTAATTCGATCTGCCTTGTAATTTTTTGTATGTCAGAATAGAACGTTTGCACGCAGCTTTTAACGGAATTCGAGCCCAGAACCTCCCGGAATTTAGACCTGAGTGACAAACAACTGCGCCACGTAACGTCGAAATAATTCATGTGTCCTGGGCTCATAGCGATGGTACAACACCACGTCTCGATAGGTTACTGTGGTGAAACTCCTGTATAAGTTGTTTCTCGCTGCTCGTTCCTGCTTTTCGGATCGTCTGCCTTGATTATTGACCAACTAAGTTTTATTCTTAATAATCACGTGTCTTATAAAGAAAAAAATTACATACATACTTTTTTTAAATATTTACGTAAGCATCACTCTGACGCGAACAACACCTCAATAACGCTACTGGTTAGATAGATATCGTAGGTTGATGGAAAATAAATGTTGTGCTTTTTCACCCTTTTGGGTGTCGAATTTCGAAATATTTTAAATTTACATCTTAGACATTTGTATAAGTATCAAATTAATGAAGTTAAATCACATCGCTAGCCCGTTCCGTCGAATCAAAATCGATCATTCACTAAAAAAACACATATCACCCCTGCACAGTATTGAGAAATCAAATTTCAAAAAATCTGAAAAGCATTTTGCGATAATTTCTGTAATCATCATTCTGAAGCAAAAATTAATTGTATATCTCGACGGGTTCGGTAGATATCGAGAATTTATCTAAAACACGTTCAAGGTCTTTTCAACACTTAAGAGAGTGAATTTCGAAAAACCCTTGAATCACGTTTTAGAATACATTATCGGTATCTCGTGGACGTAAAAAACATAACTTTAGCCTGCTGGGTTCAAGATATATCGACGATTAATTGAAAACGCTTTTCACCACTTTTCACATCTTTTTACGTCCTTAGGTGGCGAATTTCGAAAATTCCTGAAATAATTTTTAGGTATTTGAGTAAGCATCAATCCTAAACAAAAATCACGTCGCTATATAAAAAACTATGGGATCGATATATATCGAATGTGAGTCGATAACTCATATTACCCCTTTTTTAACCAGTTTAGGGCCGAATTCAGAAAATATATTTTAAATGGTATTTTGGATATTTACTAAAGCACCAATTTAAAGCAAAGAGCACTTCGATATCTCGATTGATTCGATGGATATGGAAGGATAATCGAAAACACATTTCACGTATTTTCACCCCTTTAAATAAAGAATTTCGAAACATCTTTGAGTCCTGTCGTAGATATTTGTAAAAGTAACCAATTAAAATTAAAATCACGACGATAGCCAATCGTGTTTCAAAGATATAGACGATTCATTAAAAACACATTTTGCCCCTTTTTACTGCCTGGGGGTCGAATTTCAAAAAAACCTTAAACTACTTTTTGGGTATTTACTTAAGCAATATTTTGAAGTGAATATCAACTCTCTATCCCGAAAGGTTCGATAGATATCGATAGTTGATTGGAAACACATTTAAGGTCTTTTCAGCCCCTTAAATGTTGAACTTCGAAAAATCCTTAAATCGGCTAATATGCATTTTTACGAGTGTCCTATTAAAGTAAAAATCACGATGGTTGGCCGTCGGGTTCGAGCTCTATCAACGTTTCTTCGGAAACACATTTCACCCCTTTTCACCCCCTTAGAGGTCGAATTTCGAAAAATCCCTTCTTAGTGCTCGCCTACGACCTGAAGGGAACCCCCACAAAAAATTTCACGATTCTAGGTCCAGTGGCTTGGGCTGCAGTTTGATATGTCAGTCAGTCAGTCAATCAGTCACCTTTCATTTTTATATATAGATATATAATCAACACTGTTTTCGTTAACATACTTTTTAACCAAGCCCACATAATTTCACGTCTTGCAAAAATTAGTTGTTACTGCAAAAACGATTTTAAACAAAACTGGCAAGCAGATTGCGATATCTGCTCTCTTGTATACTTAAAAAATATCAGAATATAAAAAGGGTAATAACAGTGTATCGTGGCCTTAAGGGCGGGTTGATTCAAAACTGGAATTGTGAAGAATATTTACTCTGAAAATTTTTAAGAAGGGAAACAATATTATTAGTGACGAAATTTATAGCTCTAGGAATAATTTTCAGACACATGTTTCTGCAGGTGGAGTACGAAACGCCCGTTGTAAATAAATTTCTGCTGTTGAACTCGCAAGTTAAGACATATCTGTGTAAACAATTCATGTGTAAATGACGGAATGTACATAAACATAATTGTTACATGACAAGCATTGATCAGTGAAGTTACCTTAGATATATAGCATTCCTGACATAAGTATAGCCTCTGGGCACTAGGTGGTATTGCTGTGACTACTATTAAATTACTCCACGGTATAAATGCTGCATTTTTATGAGAAAATTGCAATACCAAAGGCTGAAACCGTTTATTCGTTGTTATAAATATCCATGTCCTAAAACAAGTTTAAGATAGAGAAAAACTGAATATTCGAACCAGTAAACGGTATGATTAACAAATTGCGGTTTAAAAAGTGATTCTTCGGCCCGCGTAACATCGCTGGACGTGTTAGGCTAGGTTCATAACGGGAAAAATTTGCTCAAAATATGAATACAGATAACTTTAACGTTTATGTACAACTCGCCAACGAAACAAATATGTACTGTCATTATAATTATAATTTTATCTCACAAAATAAAGTATTACATAAAGTTCTCCTGATAGACATTGTAAGTCGTTCTGCACGCGCTAGCATTTCGCTTACGTCCTGGTTATTTTAGTAGCTTTTACGCTATACTGTACTTTTTTATTTTTATGTTTCTGATATTTTTGAGAGCCTCTAATTAATTCATAAATTCAAATGTTTTGTAAATTAACGTAAATTATAGGCAAAGGATAGTTAATGAACGCCCCTGTGTTAGAATGAATTTTGTAACTGGATAGAACAGACCTTGCACTAAGTTTAATTTTTTATTTTGTTTGTGTATTGCGTATTTTTCCAAAATGCATCGTTATATTTTATCTTTTGTGTATTTTTATTTTCATACGGGTTCAAAGTGTGATCAAAGCGCTCTTTATTTAATAAAACATTGCCCCGATACATTCTGTCAGATCGTGTACTTGAAGCGACACAAATTAAAGAAAAATTCCAAACATTTAGGACAGTATTTATATACATTAAGATAGCGTTCACAAAAGTTCTGCCATCGCAGGCGATAGAAAAGCAGTGATCTATAATAAACGCGTGAACTTATTCCAAAATCTTTATTCTTCATTTCCTCAGGTCAAATCAAATAAGTTACGCCTATTTTTGCTGCCTTGAGCAAAGCTAAAAACAAATGAAAGCATAGTTCAACGGTACATTTTTTTACAATTGCTTCAACAAAAGATGATTAAGATTTTTTGTTTGTACCATATGCTGTTTCATTTAAATTTATTTAAAATGATTATAAATACGTTTTCGTGTAAAATTATACATTATAACTCTCATTGTTAAAATACGAAATATTAAGTTACTTTTCATTGTGGAAAGTAGAAAATGTTAGTTTACTTATAATGGTAAGGTTATGGCTGCAGTGTTCTGAAAGTTTTTTTTTTTTTTTTGCTGGTTTATCAGACCCTCCTATATGAACACATAATTCGCACATCACACCACAAAAAAAATATTTTCAACGTTACTAAAATGATGAAATAATTATTTAAAAGGGGTGACCATTACCGTAGAATTATCTCATCGTCAAGCACCGAAGATGAGGGTACCAACAGGATGACACTGACACACATCTTAAGGCATCGCTCTTTAGTTTTGCAGCGGTTTCGAAATTTTTTTATAATGCGAATTAATGCATATTTCAAAAATTCATCTTACAATTTTAACACTTGTATAGCATCGTTTTGTATCTGGATTTTTCTGTTTCAATACACCAAACGGATTTTTAGATTTTTGCTCCTGAGTATCACATATTTTGTTGTCAAAATAAGCCAAAATGAAACAAAATAACTTTGGTAAAAAATATTCGAGTTATTTTCAATTGTTTGTAATAAATGAAGGATCATGGCCTTAAGTGTCCCGTCCTCTCTATCTATAAGGCACTTAAACACTTGCATATTTCCCATCATGTTAATATTTAATTAGATTTTAGCAAGTGGTTTTTTACTATACTGGACACAACTCTGCAACAATGTCAAATGTAGGTCGTAATTTTAATTTAGTTTGCTTCCAGATATTAAAGTTCTTAATATAGAAGCCAGAATGAAACATATTAAAATATTTTTACAATCTTGCAAGGCGTTAATCAGGGACCAGATCCAGCTCTGGCTCTTGAAGGGAGCTACGGCTTCAAACATAGCTGCATGCACACCACAAGCAAGAAAGGGATGGGTCCGGGACCCTCCCAGGGAAAATTTTGATTTTAAGATGTAAAATTGTGTTTTTGAAGGAGATTACAGATTTTAAAAATTAATAAACCTTTAAAAATGTTTAATTAATTTTTGGAATAAGTTATACCTTAAAAGTAAAAACCTTAAAGCTGATATGAAAATAATTAGGTACATTTTTAAGCTTCTGCGTCCATATTGTCACAAAAAATATTGTGTTGATAGTGTTGTGTTGTCTTTTATTTTGTTCTAGAAAAAGTAAGAGGCAATCTTTGCAATTTTTTTAGAAGTCTCATGAGGGGCTATGGTTCTTATCCCTACCCTCTCCCCCCATACCCCTGGAGGTACCCGTGGCGTAAGATGTAAATACTGTACTGATGGGTGATGATTTTAAAATTAAATTCCGGCGTTGTTTTGAGTAATATACTGTATATCGTTCTATTTTCGGGGGCTTATGCATAACTTACACGGTTAGAAATTCTAAATTATGTTTAATGACCTTAAACATTAAGCGCAACGTTGACGAAAGAAAACGTAAAATGAGGCACAAATTTTATTTTGAAACAAATATGCATTTTGTTTTTCACGCAAAACTGTGAAGCATAATACTTGTTTCATCACAACTGTAAATCGTTATGACATAGTAGATAATTATTACGGAAAAAAATATTTAAACACTTACGCATACAAATTATTTAATTATTTATAATTATAAATAAGTCAACACTTCTCTGAGAAAGTGAAACATATATTTTCTAATATAACTTTTTTTTAAATATTGAATATATCCATTAGCTTTTCATATAAATAAGCCGGCTTACAAAAGTCATTTACTGTTCGTAAGCAAAATAATTCTCCCTTCTTTATAAAAAAAGTTTTACATAATATATTATTACGTACATTAAAAGTGATTTTCTTATAGGTGTATCGAAATTCCGAAAGGAAATAATTATGTTCTACAACATTAATTGAATATTAACGTCAAATGGTATATAATTGCGTTTTTTAAGCTTGAGACAGGTACTTTCGAAAATTAACATTAAATAAATACATACTGCAATAGGCCTACGCTACATAATATGACAAAAAGGGAAAAACATTAGCGAACATGGATTTTAAACCGAACAAAATTTATTTTTAGCTACCAATGCCTGACCCTCATTTTTACATACAATTCAAAAAAAATTAATATTCACTTTATTTACAAATGCGCACAGTGAAAACAGAAAATAAATAAATATGCATGTAAGGCCAATTATTTACTTCCGTATATTATAAATTCTGTGATTTGTACAATATTATAACTTAACCTACATTTTAAATAAACTCATAATCAATGGAATATTAGATTTGGCCTGTTGTATATGCCTATACTAAAAACATTTTTTTTATAATTTCCTTGCGATAAACTACACAATTTCTATATGAATTTACAAACTTGCAGGTAAAATTGTATATCTTCACAAGACCTTTGAAATGTATTGTAAGTCAAGTTAATCAGTTACATAGCATATAACATTTGGAATTACTTTAAAACTATAATACCGAAATAATCAGTTACATAATTGAGAGGTACGTTAGTATTGTTACAAGTTTGAAGAACACAAACTTTATATGTGGGCAATTCCCATGAGTTCTTTGGGATAGAGGTCTATAATTATAAATAAAAGAGTTATATTAAGTACTGGATTTAATAGCTCACAAAGCTATGAAATACACAAAACAGTAATCAACTAGAACTCTCACAACACAATTAGTTATGCACACAATTACTCCTGTG
>PNEQ01009712.1:0-11630 GCA_003012365.1 Medauroidea extradentata
ATGTTCGTTTATGAAAATTCTACTTGCAGGGAATCTAGTATTTATTTCAGAAGCTAAAAGTGACTTGTTTTCTTTGAATTTCTGTAGCCAATGATCTCTTGTCTGTCTGGAGGCTAGCTGCGCTATTATCGGTCTAGGCTGGTCTCTTCTGCTACTAGGCACCCTGTGCGCTACCTGAATGTCTTTTTCGCATATCGTTGTTCCTACAGACTTCGCAATTTCACTTACAACCGCTACACAGTCTTCTCCTCTTAGTTCCGTCATGCCAACTATTTCAATGTTCGTGTTACGGGTTTGTTGTTCCAGTTCATTTACCCTTTCTTCCAGCTCATCCACTGTTTTCTTTAAAGCTATGTTTTCTTTTTGAAGTTTCTCATATTTTTTCTTGAATCTGTTTATTTGTTACCCGAAACTCCTCAAATTGCTCTGAAATAAACTTTACACTGTTTTCTAAAGACTCTATCGTTTGAATTGCTTTTTGCAAACCCGGTAATGGTTTGTGTATTTCAGATACTTGCTCCATCAACAGTTTCAAATCTACCACCGGCTCCAAACTACTCACTTTTAATGCTTTGCAATTTTCACACTTCCACGAATCTTTTTTGATCCCAAGTTTCCGGAGATTTTATGCTGTTTTAAGAGAGGTGCACTGTACATGAAAATACCGTTCACAAACTCCCGAGCACGTCACTATTTCCTTCACATTTTCTGCTTCCAGGCACGTGAGACATTTACCACACTCGTCGGCCATTTTTAAGTAAAGTTGCTATAAAACTGATTATGAGTAAGAAAATTAAAAAAAAAAAAAAAACATACGTGAAACATACGTGAGGGTTACCTGCGATCATAGCATCTCTTTTTTGTGGGTTCTCACAAAAGCTGCAAATGGTGGTGTAAAGTGAACAAATACGTTTGTATCTTGGCCCAACCAAGCACCGTGCTGTAAGAGACGTGGAATGTGTGTGATGGTTGATTTCGCCCTTAAGAAAAGGTTAATGCTGGAAATAAAATAAATAAACTTCGTGTAAGAAGGATACTCTAGGGCCAGGGTACCGTACCTTAAATGCAGATTTATTACTGGGTGCCCATATCCAACTACGTACCCCGAAGGATGCCCTACGATGGAAAAGCGTCGGAATCGAAAGGGAAACGGGAGATCACTGTGAAATCCTGCCGAAAGCATGCGGGTACGTCTTTGTGGATAAGAAAATTGGATTCCTGACGACATTAAATTGATACTTAACAACCTCCACCGTAGTAAAATGGGGTATGTGGATTTGCGAAAGTATGGTACTTCGTAGCCACAACGTTGTATCGTGGGTTGACGTATGTTTATGAAAGAACTTGTGTTAAAAAGAGTATCCTTAGTAAAACATCCTCCAGCCAAACGTTTCTCCAAAAATAATGACCGAAAGAGTTGATAAGAGCAGCGTTACCAAACGTCTGTGAGTTGATTATACTATTCTGGTATTGCTACCACGGGGGCCGCGGCAGTCAAACGGCAACATTGCTTGCCTCCAACCGAGGCGACCCGTGTTCGATACCCGGCGAGGTCAACCCGGATTTTTGAATGCTACAATCGTGCCGGACGATGCCGCAGGTCGGCAGGTGTGCTCGGGGTTCTACTGCTTCCCCCGCCCCGACATTCTGGCACTGCGCTTCGTACACATACAGTAAATCCCCCCTCCCTTTTCAGATCCACCAAATTCTGTACACTGTACCGCTACCATACATGCAGGAGAAGTTCAACGGGGTAAGTTAGAAGCGTATACGAATTGTGTGTCCTTCTATTTTAGTTCACACATTTACACCTACAAGAATGGCTCGAATCACCGGCCTCCACCCCCCATACCTTCTGTTCGCAGCGACACGCAATGTTTTGCTGGACATGTCTTAAAACGCCCCGCATGTCGAAAATATTGCCAGCCGCCTTGGCGATCTACCCCGACAAGACCTTCTTCAGTTTGCACCTGTATCTCATACACGTAGCTCCGCATTGGCCTCCAGAAGAAGTCCAACGGGTTGAGGTCTGGTGAACTTGCAGGCCACACAATTGGTCCGCCAATGCGGAGCCATTGGACAGCAAATATGTTGTTAAGGTACGTGCGGACGATATGCGCACGATGGGTTGGGGCACCGTCATGCTGTAACCACATCCGTTGCCTTGCTTGCAATGGAACATCCTCTTACAACTCCGGCAGATTTCCTTGTAGAAACACATAAAACTTATGCCTGTCCAGGCTGGGTAAAAAATAGGTAGGGTCCCACTAACTCATCAACAATGATACCAGCCCAAATACTTATGCTGAATCGGTGCTGGTGACTGCCGGTAAATGTGGCATACGGATTAACATCTTACCAGTCATGGTTCTTGCGAGAATTAAATATATCAACCTGTTGGAAGTAAGCTTCGTCAGAAAAGAGAATGTTCATTGCAAAACCATCCACCGCCGGTAGTTGGTGCAGGAACAATTCTGCAAAACGAAGTTGCCTTGGAAAGTCGGCCAGCCCTATGCTGTGCACCCTCTGTAAATGACACAGATCCAGCACCTGTTCTTGCAATATCCGCTCAACGGCACGCTGACTGATGTTCAACCTTTTGGATGACATTGCGCGTACTGATGGTTGGATTGTTTTCAACCACGTGGATCACTTGTTCTTTGGTAGGTATCGTTAGTACATGGAGCAGACTCCCAGAATTCGGTCTCGTCACATCCACGTGGCCAGTCTTCCGCAGCAGCGTAGTGTAGTGAACGTTGTGTGATGAGGAGGCTGCCTTCTGTCCGGATATCGCTCTCTGAGCAAGCGTTGTGCTGCCTGCATTTGCCCTCACTTCATTATTCACAAGATGCACGTCGAGAAGTTAGGTCACGAAAAAGGTTTTATAACAACGCAGAGCACGACCTACACCTTCAGGAACATGAACACAACAGACGATTTTCAGTGCAGTTCGAAAACGTGCTCAACCGTCACGTGCACCGTATTAGACTCCGCAGCACGTCATTCTTAGTGTAAGATGCGTGCTATACAGGTTGCTCACTCGCAAAGGTTATAGCTTACGCCACTGATATCTTCCTCCCTCCCTCTCTTCTTACCGTCAATTCTAACGGTCGCAAATTTCCAAACACATTTTGCCGGAGGATGTTTTACTTACACGACAATTGTTTTTATTTATATATGCTCCCGCCGAGAACTGAATCCACATCACCTAGGTGGGAAGCACGCGATGTGGGCGCTTGACCGTCGCGGCCACTGTGGTAGTCATGGCAGGTTGCTGCATAACCACACAGGCGTTGGGTAACGCTACCTACCATCCTTTAGATTTTTCGGTCATTATTTTTTAACATAAAGAAGAAACCGTTGTCTTTATTAAGTCCCATCATTGTAGAACTGTCAGTATTTTTTGCATTCGCAGTACTTCTACGAATGTGGACTATCAAATATGTATGGTTTCTGATAATATATAAATAATTCATTGGCTGTTCATAGCACGAAGGAAACTTGGCCTCCATGCATAATTTTTTTCATCATCGGCGTTGATGAAATTGCACTCAGAATAATACAAATGTTTAGACGTCTGTATAACAGATAATAACAAACGTGGGATTCATACGTAAAAAAAAAGTTCACGAAAGAAGCAATAAAGAGTCCTTTATTTTTTCTTGCTTCTCACTATTCTTATTCCCCAAGATGTATCAGTATAATTTTTGCTATATCGCCAGTGGTTTTCAATACTTATTACAATCGACTCTGCGAATCCATTTTCATGTGGTCGTCAAACTGTTAATATGTAAACTCTATCCTATTTTTCATAAATACTTAGTTACTACTTCTGTTTTGATCCTAATAGTTTTTAATGAATAATAACCAAATGCCGTTTTCAGAAGATAATTTTTGGATATTTTTTTGGCGTATGTATGCGTTTCCTAAAATAATCCTGTATTTAAAGTGTGTTTTAAAGTATCCTGTGTTAACTGTTAATGATTTGAAAAAAAAAAAAAATTCTGTAAGACTGCGGTATCACCAATACTCGTTTCTACGCTACTACGATACTCCACTATCACACAACTGTCTACTCCTTCACTTGTCCCAGAGTCTAGCACACGGTACATTCCACAGTAAGCTTCTTGACGTAGGTGCGAGGAATATCCTGGAGAAAATATTCTCACATTGTCATATTGAGAGAGTCGGAACAGTTACTACACCCTTAAAAATATAACTGTGGATGTTTATCAAAGTCCTAGTCTACTGAATACTGTATATAACACAGATGATTTGGAGATCGGAATATTTAGTGCCATAATCTTTAATGTCCATGACTTGTAATACATGAGCGGAGTTCTAACATATCTTGCACGCCGAGCGTACCACCGTAGGTCTGTCCGTGGAAGTGAACTAAACATCAAATAATATATTTCTTAATGATATGGTGATTTAAATTAGCCCTAGACTATGTTATTTATAATTACACATACATGCTAGTTTAATTAGCGTCAAGTTGTATACAACTTTTAAATACCCCCAGTATTTTTTCTCCAAATGTCGAATTTTGTGTCACATACATTATTTAAACAAATAAATATATTATCATGAGAAAACTGTAACTATAAAGGCTGTTATAATATATGAATAAACTCCAGATTTACAATTTTTAAGAGCAAAGTATTCATACATACGATTTCAGATATTTTTTTTGCAGTCTACAGAGCTAGAAGAGAAAAATTATTGCGCATTACTTGTATTTATTGTGTAATTATAATTGAATGCAGTTTTGTGAGATAAGTACCATGTGCGTGATTATAAAGAGATTTTTCTCACTAGTCGAACATATTTATTTCCCTGTTACATCTGCAGTTGTTTTGTTCTCTGTACAGCCCCGCACCTGACTCGAACTTCATCTGAATCAGCAAGAATGTATTAGTTTTCATTTTAATCTGGGACACTTACCATCCAGGTTCATAATTTCAAGCATAAGAAGTAACCTCTTAAAGAATATATATATATATATATATATATATATATATATATATATATGGACCAATTTTTATTTTACCGTTGAGATTTGGGTTAAATACAATTCCTCTAAAGTACACAGCAATATCAGCTTCAGATGAGACTTAGGGACAGAGTTTTTATACGTTTCGAGCCTTACTTACCGTAATCAGTTAGTTCACCGCGGAATAAGCTTCATTGTCACGGTCACACATTACTTAAGTTTTCTCCCTTTCTCCATTAAACCCTCATAGATGCAATTGAGCTGCAGATAGGAGGCTCGTCTCTAAAAATGACTAACTGATTTTTTTCTGTATAGGTGTTATTAATACGTAATATGCTGGAGTTATGTATATTTGCTCACTAACGTGACCAGATTTCGTTCAACCACCAGGCCATGTTTAAACGCCTACAAGCAATACAGAATTTTAATATTGGGAGGATTTTATAATACATTTACCCAAAGTTAAGTAGTTTGTGCTAAATGCAAAGACAGCACATTTTTATGTGATATTTCATTTAGACTATACTTCATATTTTAGTGGTTTTGTACTTCGTTCGTCGATACTTTCAATACAGTGAACATAGTTTATTTGAGTGTGGTTTTAGTTATGTTTAGTTTACAAAATTTTTTTTTTGCGACACTTGTCGAGAGGTTACAGCACTTACCAAGTTCTCGACCAAGGTTAACCATGAACTGACCGAGAAGCCACTGTCGTAACTTTCTGGACGTTTGAAAACTTTACTCGGGCAATTCTTTAAACACCTCTAGTTGAAATGTTCCTCTACTCAGACAACCCTCTTGACTTGCTGTAAACGCCTTGAGAGGTTCGAGGTGACCTCTGCAGCCGGGGTCGCTAATGCAAAGACTGGGTTATGACTGGGTTGATGTGATTAGAGTGGCACTGAAGGGATGGTATCGCATAGTGTCGGGGCCCCACGTCCCAGGGCAGATAATGTGGTCCCTGGGGGAATTTGTCGAGGGGGTTGTCTGACCGTGGCGTGGCTCCCAGGGCTCATGCGACAGTTTTGGGGCTCGTCTCCGGCATTACCTCGTCACCCGGTAATCCTCTTATCTCGGCACGCAGTGCGTATCCTCCGCAGTCTTCATTACAGCCATGCAGTGTTTTACCGCGCCACAGTGTCAGCCAGCCACCCATACACTGCAGCCTCGCCCAACGCTGGGACTTTGTTAGTGCGGCGAGTATCATCCCAGGCTGGACCGTAGTTGGACTGGAGTCTACATGGGACGAACGATAAGTGAACATTGACTGAAAACCTGTTTATAATAAAATGTTTAATCCATACTGACGTGGAAACATGAAGTGAACCTGAACCGAGCATCGAGAAGAGACGTTGGTTTTTTTTCTCAGCTAAATAGTAAACTATTACAGAAAAAGGAACTCTCATAAAACAAACGGCAGACATTAGTTTTAAAATATTTTGTTTATTAAAATTATTCATCAGTACATTTATTTGATTTCGTAGGCACTTCTCTTTATTTCTTTATAATTAAATACACTTTTCTTTGCCTGGCTCCGGAACATCCATATCCTGTTAAATAACCTAACTTATCATTCGGTACTGCAAACAATTCGTCTTCGTTCAGTTCAGCAGTCGAATAAATTTACAAGGTAAAGGGTTTCAAATGCATTGTACGCTCCAATTCACTTCGGCGACTGGAGTGGTTTATTTACTCCACTCTTATTTTAGTCCTTCCGAAGTGTGGTTAAAGTAAATTTTCAATCTAGCAGTAGTATTCATCAACTCTGTGTTCAATCTGGATTGAACTATAGAAGTCTTGGCGACTTACTGACATGTCGTGTTCGAAGCGCTGTTTGCGAACACAAGGCCTGCGCTCCACTGTCTTTTTGTAAACACTTCCAAACTTGGCTTTCGGAAATATCTGCGGCTGTTGCTACATCTGTTATAATATCTATTAGTACTAAAAATGCACTGCGTTTTATTCATTACAATCACACCCTTACTCACTGTTAGAATTTATATAATTTCCACTGTAGAATAATTATACGGAAAACTGAATGTATTGTAGGCTACATATGAATGAAAAAATAAATAAATGTTCGGCATAAATACTGTGTACTAAAACTGTACGTAAATAGTCTGTAGGTGTCCTAAAATTTTCATAAAATATTTTTCCTACGAACATCTTAAAACTAATAAAGATAACGCCTACTAATTTCTTTTCCACATTACTGGTAACCTGTGAAGAAACTTATTTCCCTTAATATGTGTACAGAATATCAGTAACCTTGGCTAAAAGACTTGCAGCAAAGCCTACGGAATTCCAGGAAAATATTAGCTATTTAATAACTAATAAATAAAGTTCAATATCGAAAATTGGCAAATAATAATAGGCTTGGATATTTATTATATCTTTGGTTTCCAAATTATACCTTATATCTGTATATAGAACAGCTAGAAAATTATTTCGTTTTACTTTTATATTACTAATGTGTTTAGGTGTTGTGGGGTATTTTGTGCACTGATTTTAAATTTATTAATTGTACGAACATAATTTCAATAAAAATATTCGCACACTGACTTTGCTCAGAAGTTAGTATCCGCAAGGTCTAGAATTGCAACTGCGCGACACACGTTACACAAATTGACGTTCTTGTAACTGCATGTATCTTCACGTTACATGTAGTCGTTCTGTAGAGGCTTGAATTATAGTCATCAGCTTCTAATCTATGTTGGAATAATATATAAAATATGTTGATAGGCAAAGAGCGCAACTGACAGTGAATAAATCATAGTTAGAAATATGATAAATGTAAATCTAGGCCCGTGTTGTACATCCCTGACTTTGTACCGAGCTTGAATTCTGAGACCGAGAGTACCAACACCTTTCTTCTCAACGGCGTGCCTGATACGTGGAAAATTTGCAGCGTGGGAAACATGCGTCTGCTGGGAATAGTGAGAAGCAAGATCAAATAAAGGACTCTTTATTGCTTCTTTCGTGAACTTTATTTTTACGTATGCATCCCACGTTTGTTATTATCTGTTATGCAGACGTCTAAACATTTGCATTATTCTGAGTGCAATTTCATCAACGCCGATGATGAAAAATGTAGGCATGGAGGCCAAGTTTCCTTCGTGCTATGAATAGCCAATGAATTATTTATATATTATCAGAAACCATACATATTTTATAGTCCACATTCGTAGAAGTACTGCGAATGCAAAAGAAACTGACAGTCCTACAATGATGGGACTTAATAAAGACTACGGGTTTCTTCTTAATGTTAAATAATAATTAGACTTAGGTTATTTTACAAAACGCATTAAAACAGTAAATAAATATTTTAGGGCTACGCAAGCAAGAATTTGCATAGCCCTTGAGCTACATTATGTGTTATTTTTTATATATAAATTCCTACAAAACTAACGTAACT
This sequence comes from Medauroidea extradentata, assembly GCA_003012365.1. Lineage (NCBI taxonomy): Eukaryota > Metazoa > Arthropoda > Insecta > Phasmatodea > Phasmatidae > Medauroidea > Medauroidea extradentata. The sequence continues at coordinate 8,412 of PNEQ01009712.1, forward strand.
TTTACGAGACAAAAAACTTCTGAGTTGCATGTCAGATTCATTTTCACGACAAAACGGCAAACTAAATTTGTAGTGCTATTTCGCAAAGTATTTTCATATTGACTGCTACCCATAACAGCGTTCTACGTTTTTTAGACAAACTCTACAGGTTGTGTCGGAATACCTTTGCCTTATATTAAAAGTAGCAAGAATGGACAAGTATTTGATGAGTTTCCTATCTCTAGTAAAATTGAGAACGTATATTTACACCTTGCGTACATTAAATATTTGTCGAGTACATTAACGTTCTTACTAACCATCAGCGGAGCTTTTAAATGTTGTCAGTTAACATACAACCATATCGTATAGTGTTTTTATGCATCCTCGCGTCACTCAAGTCTTTGACTGGCATTGCATTTGACGGGGAAATATGGTTATAACAAATAGACAAGCTTACTAATCATCCGACTACCCCATACGTTTACATTATCAAGAGATGATGTTGAGTTTCTCGACGTCGTTTATTTAATATTATTATATTTTAAACACTATTTTAGAAAAAGCAACGCTAAGCCAAATGTGGGTATCAGTAGAGTGATTTATAAGATATTATAAGAAGCCAAAATATTTTCGTTGGTGCAAACATTCTAGACCAGTGAATCCTTAATGCTATTTTTGAAGTTAACCAAATGTCGAGAAATGTACTCTCAGTGCATAATGTTTCGTTAAAATCAGCATAGTAGCTCCTGAAATAAGAGAAAAATATTTAAAGAATAAAACTCCCATTCATGTTGCCTGCCATAAGTTTACTGGAGTGCTAAATTCTGTGGAACATGATCGAAAAGTCATTGATTCAGACTCTTCATACTTAAATTTTAAAATAGTGCGATTTTAAAATGATGTAGTATTTTATACGACTTAAGTTACTGATGTGTTGCACGTTTTCTATCGTAGCGGGTACCTAGCCTCCAAAAGAGTTAAATTAATATGTCAAATTAAATTTAAAATAAAAAAGTAAGATAATTTTGAAAATGAGTTCTTTATCCATGAAAATTTTTTTTGTATAGTTGGACTGCCGCTAAATTACATATTTTTAGGTAGTCGGTATGTTAATGCCGATATACGATATTAAATGTTTCTAATTTAATTCTGCCTCACAAAATTATGCAGATTTATGCCACAAGTGAATGACTTTAATACCGCCAATAAGATCTTATGTCATATTTAGTTTTCTGAAAAAAAATTATTGTAATATCGGAGACATTGCAACTTATGTGTAACGAATACTTAAAATAATGCCGGTACTAGATTATGTGGTTTACACTAGAACTACTTACGTAGAAAGTGTTAAGAGAAACTAAGTGTCGTTAACCTGTTTTCAAAATGGCAGGTACTTCCGTCTATGTCTAACGACGGATTGCCTTTAGTTTTTAGTATTGGCATTATGTACGTTCTGTTAATTGTCCAGCTGTTATAGGTAACAGGATAGCGTGTATAACTTAAGAAAACATAATTCATCCATTATAAAATATAATTATCCATTAAACAACTTACGAAGGGAAACAAAAACAATAACATACCAGCAAAGAAAATTATTAGTGTTAAAAATACAAAAAGGATTAAAACAAAGACAATAATTTATTAAACAATAAATTGCCATTCATCCAACATTTTCAATAGTTGCTTGAACATTTTACTTACTGGTGGAATGCTGACTTAGTTATAACATAGCATCGTAAGCACGAGATAAGTTCACATGAAGTATAAATGTCGGGCATTACTAGTGAAGTTTAAGGCACAACACGGTTGACCCAGGAACTTTTAAGGGAGGATCGTGCTCTAGGAGTTTTGGGGAGGGATATGATTGGAGAAGCGGAAATTCTTAATTGTTCATTTCAGCAGGTTCCTGCCTCGAAAACAGGCTAGTGAATAATATACGTAAGTAATAATAGTATTGTAGCCATCAAAGCTATTATAAGAGAGGCCAATAGCTAAGAGAATCAGGAACATGAAGGATGACCGATCCCAGCAGCATTTGTTTACCAGGTCTGCCATTGTCTCAAGTTGTGCGTAACTAATGTACAATATTATTGATATATATGAGATGTAAACTCTCATTCATTCACAGATATCGAAATGCACGTATGTACTGCATATAAGGGTCACTTATTTAATACAGTTTTGAAATACACTTTGGCTGATAAAAATCCTTAATGTAAATTTTGAAGAAACAATTGACGATTTTGTCGAATGTTTCACCCCCGGATGAAAGTAAATATATCGTCGGCTTAGTGGAAAAGTTAGTAAGTTCACTTTTTTGTGAAATTGAGTTATAACCACAGCCGAAGCTATAAGGGCAATATATTAGCCAAGAAAAAATTTACAAGTCGTTTTACTGACGCCTGTGGCAGTTTTGTCTTACCTTGTTTTCTTTAAATCCATCGGAAAACTACTCTAGGCATGTAAAACTTGGTAAGTGAACTTACTTTTTCTAGAAAGTATTAAAATAAACGATGAGACAGCACATTCTAGAAAAACATTGTGTGTGTGAATTCAGTGCATGATAACAGCGGCAAGCCCAATCTTTCCCGTGAGTATTGCCAGCGACACGTTTTGTGTAGACACACGTTCTCAGCGCTCTAGATTAGATACTTTCTCTAATGTTTGTAATCATGAAAAATAACATGTACTTGTTTTCTCCATGCTGAATTGGCTAAATATATTTAGACTGGCTCGTTATTTTAGAAAAAAAGACGAAATGCTCCTCCATACCATGCTACAGAACTCAAGTTCAGTGATACGAAGACCTAACTCATCTTACATCACAGACAGGGAAGAACACCACCAAAGATGAATTCGGCAATACTGTCAGCTGGCAAAGTATCAAATGTCTGAGGTAGGAAAAGAAGAACCCACTCATAATAGAAAATTCAGGTATGTTTACAGTAGCAATAATGTTATAATTCACGTGAAAGGAAGGAGAAGAAAATCCATAGTGCCAGATAGTCTCTAAACATTGTACATGAATGTGATTCCTATCTCCAACGAAAAGAATTATCTACGTCTGCGCACATCTGAAGTTATTCCCCAGGAATTGCGTGCATGGTACAAGAGTCTTCCAAGTAGTGCCACCCAGAAGAATCATGTACCAATGTCAGCTGTCGAAGACAACTCTGATGATGAAGATGGTGAAATATTGAAAGCTATGGTTTACTGAATCCAAACATAACTGTTAGTTTG
>PNEQ01009712.1:11730-60092 GCA_003012365.1 Medauroidea extradentata
AAAAAAAAAAAAAAAAAAAAAAAAAAAAAAAAAAAAAAAAAAAAAAAAAAAAAAAAAGCTATCTTAGTGCCTCTAAAATATTTTTGTTTGCAATCAGTGGTCCTTGAAGTACTTGTAAATAAGTTTACTGTACCTTAGTTTTGAAAATGTTATAATGTATTTAATGGCACAGAAATAATTGACCTAGTTTTTTCAATGCATTTAATTTCAGAAATTTTACATGAACTTTTGAATATCTACATCTCTACACTTATAGTCAGGAAAAATTATGTAATTGCCACACTCTCCTCCATTTTGTAACAATGCTCTTAGACTTTTTAATATACTAGATGTATGTTTATAATCAAATACCATAGTGCTATATAAAAAACAGACAACAATTTAACACAGGTAGTATTTTAACATTCTGATTTATCACAAGTATATGAAACTTCAGATAATCATTTCTCAATATTTCATAAACTGGACTTACCAACTGTTTCCACTAAGCCGACGATATTAAGTTTTCATACGAGTTAATAACTGAATTTAGTGTTCCTCCAAATTTTTTTGTTTTAAACCAGTGCTTCCTGTATAGTTCCCAAACTTTTGAAGCAGTAAATTACAAAAAAATTAAGTAACTGTTGCTTAATAACTACGTATTAAATTGTATAAATTACAAGCAGTCCCCGACGGCTTTGCTCACGAGTATTATTCATAACTGATAATATTTACTTTAATTGAAAAACCTCTTTGTACACCAGATTGGTGCTTCAGTCATCAAGTGTTAGAATGTCCAAGCTGCTAGTTGAGCTAGCTCTACAGCAGAATAAGTAGCTATAGCTGTCCACGCGAAAAGTAGTCTCCCAGCCACTAACAGCGAATTCACCTGGGCCATATTTATAGCACTGCAAAGTTGATGTTGTGAGGTAATTAAAGACTCTTAAATCTATGAGGTTGATCGAACGAATGATCATCAGATTTATCCTGGCACAACCATTGGTGAGCGGTGCCCTCAATGACATATTCTCAAAATATTCACTTGAAGTTTAATTCTATTAGATAATTTTGGAGGAAAAGGTTTCATAGATACGTATTTGGTGCCCCAACCTTGAGATTAGTGAGATTATATATGTGACCTAATGTTGTAGAGGAACCGATGTGGAAAGTGAACTACATAATCAAGTTTACCCCTGTTAAACGACTACATGTAAATTGCACTAATTCGAACTGCCGTGCAGTTTTAGATGTCATAATCGAACGTTCGCACGCAGCTTTTAACGGAATTCAAGCCAAGAACCTCCCGAAATGTAGACCTGAACTACAAACAACTGCATCACGTAATTTCTAAATAATAAATGAAAACAAATTCAATTAAAAATAATAAATTTATGTCCTGGGCTTACAGAGGTTGTACAATACCACGTCTCGATATGTTACTGTAGCGTGAAACTCCTGTATAATTTATTTCTTGCTGATTATAATCGCATTTCGGATCGTCTACCTTGAATGTTTACAAACTTAGAGTTATTCATAATAATCAAGTTATCTTTTAAAGTAAAAAAAACTTACATATATATATTTTAAATATTTACGTAAGCATCATTCTAACGCGAACACCACTTGTATATTTCTACTGGTTAAATATGTATAATGTGTTGATAGAAAACAAATTTTGTGCTTTTTCACCCTTATGGATGTCGAATTTCAAAATATTTTAATTTCACATCTATACATTTGTATAAGTATCCAATTGAAGTGTAAATCATTACTGTAGGCCGTTCAGCCGAATCAAAATCCATCATTCATTAAAAAACACACGTGGCCCCTGCTCAGTACTGAGAGTTCGAATTTCAAAAGATCTAAAAAATCTGAAAAAAAAAAAAAAAAAAAAAAAAAAAAAAAAAAAAAAAAAAAAAAAAAAAAAAAAAAAAAAAAAAAAAAAAAAAAAAAAAAGTTTTCTAATTATTTCTGTAATTATCATCCCGAAACAAAAATTAACTGTATATCTTGAAGTGTTCGTTAATATTCATCGAGGATTTATCTAAAACACATTCCAGGTCTTTTCATCTCCTAATAGAGTGAAATTCTAAAAACCCTTTAATCATGTTTTAGAATACTTTATTGGTGTCTCGTGAGAAAACTTGACTTGCTAGTTTTCAACGCACGTTAAGCTTACCCGAAGATTACTGGCTTTAGCTTATACTTAGACCTGTTACCCTATTTGACTGAGCCAATAAGAATCCCGATATTGTAATATTTTATGACAGTTATTGGTCTGCAGACAGCTACGTTGTACCAGAAGTATATCACCGAATCATATATGTTGCAAGAAACTTCAGCGTTTTCAAGGGTATGTTAGCAGAAAACATTTTCGCAATATACCATCATCTATAACCGTAGCGTATTGTAAGGTGAAATATTCCAAATTGTATGGTAACGGAATGCTGCAGTACGCAGCGGTGAGGAACTTCCCGCCAACTTGCCCGGCTAGGGCCTTAGTCCTGGCAGCTATGTCATGAGACTGACGCCGGGGACAAAACTAGAGTGCGAGTGACAGGACGAGCGAGGGGCGCCGCACGCACCCATCTGACCCCCCAGGCGCAGCGGTAAGGGCGTTATCGCGCGTGCACCGGCCTGAAACCCCACCCTTCGTGACTGCGGTGAGACTGCTGATTGAGCACCTACGGCAGTCGATTGTGCCGCCCGGCTGGGGCATTGTCGCCTCAACAACAATAACGGTTTGGGGCGGGGTGCGCTTGTGACAGAGCTTGTCGCCTCCTCTGCGTGATTGTGCCACGGAGGGAGAGGAGTTGTCGTGGACAGGTGCATCCGTGTGGATGGCAGGAGTTCACACCTCCTAGGACAGAATGTAGAGCTACTGGCCTATCGTGAATCAAAGACTCCTCGAACATTTCTGTTCGTTGGGATATTCCGTTTCGTTTAGCTTCAGTAAAGTTATGCAGTTTTGAATCACTTAAATGAAATAACGTCAGTCAACATGCAAGACTATAATGTAAAATTGACATTTTAGATGGGTAATTTCTTACAAAAGTATAAAGATCTGGGTTCGATTCCTGGCGGGTTTGATCCGTATTTTTGTATTCGGGAAGGGTGCTAGAAGATGCCGTTTGTGAGCGGGTTTTCTCGGGAATCTCTCGTTTTTCCTGACCCTTCATTCCGGCGCTGCTCCTTATTCATCTCTCATCACCCCACATTAGCGCTGAAAAACTGACCAAAATTTCTTCAGTATAATTACGTCAGTATATCGTTAAAAGGAACCTAAACAGTGCCTCCTACGCTACTGTTTTCCTAAATAAAAAAAAAGTTTTTTGTTTAAAGGAAATATTGCCTGTATATATACTATAAGTTGTTGAACCGCTAATCTAGTGACAGTGAATTAACAAATATACATTCCTTACGGCACACTGCAAATTTCACACAACTGAATCGCTTATGTTAAAAAAAAAGTAGAAACGTAAACAACATTCAACTCTGGAGACCACGTTAGACATGCATTTGTAACATCGTACTCCCTCTACCCCTGTAGTTTATATTAGCTATATGGGTAGTTGTATTAAGTAATCTGCGGGGGCATGGTAGGTTCGCTCATTCATATAACAAACTTTTTTTAAATAATCTGTCGTTGAATAAATGCCTGCACGCTATTGCGTATTTTAAGATGACGGGAATGCAATCTAACCTTACATATTTTATACATTTGTTAAATATTTTACTAAATGAGACAGTAAACACGTACACTTTATGCGTTATTTAATTTATATTAGTCGTAACATTCGTTTCGTGCCTCATTCTTCGATATTAAAAAATAACGCATTCTGGTTAACTCCTTTTTTTTCGCGCCACTTGGCGGGTTTCGAATGCTAGCAGCAGCTTACCTCTGAGCGGGGTAACCTGAAATCGCCCGAGAAGCCGCTCTCGTGACTTGTTGGACGCTTGAAAACTTCACTCTGGTTACTGTTTGAACTCCGCACGTAGTGTCTTGTCTGTTCTGTGTTTGTCAACGTGGGCCATTATAGTTCCTTATAAAGTGAGAATGAGTGACAGATTTTGGTCAGCACGTAAGATCGAGGTCTGTAGCGCTGATGAGGGGTGACATGGGGTGAGTATGGAGCAACGCCGGAATGAAGGGGCGAGGGAAATGGGAGATCTCCGAGAAAACCCGCCAACCAATGGCATCGTCCGGCTCGATTCCCACATGCGAAAATCCGGGGACCGACCCCGCCGGAAATTGAACCCGGCCACCGCAGCCCCCAGTTCCTTAAGAATTTTGAGTTGAATCTGATGGCACGAATGTTAACAACTGGGTTAACGAGGCACACTAATCCATTTATTTGGAATGAATGGCTAAAACTGCAATGTGGGTTGCTGACCTGGTTTACACGGCGTCCGTACGCAGTCGACACCATAGTTTCAGCATTACTTGCTTCTAGATGACTGGCACATTTGCCTTACAAAAATTATGTAGACTAGACACGTGTTTTGAAATGTAAGTATTTTACTGTAACAGGTTGGAAAACATATCTTTGTGCTACAACGTGAAGTTCTTTAGCAGGAAATTGTCTACGTTATTTATCAGTATATAGTTGTAATAGGACGGGACAATTTGCAAACTTATTTATTGAGTTCTGCTGCATTTCCGCTTAGATTAAATTTGTAGATTGAAGATACATATTTTTAATGGACAAGAAGTTCGTCAGTGTTCAATATACGCTATTGATAGGCAACAATGAATGTGTAACGATATAATGTGCCTATGGTACACGATTTATAATATGATTTGTTTTTTCAAGCACTAAAACCTACATGATAAAATTATTTGATCTTCATCGTTATGGCTGTATAATAGGCAAGGGCGTGGATTATACACACTTCCTAAATTTTTTTATGTACTTTTCATGAGTGATGGAAGGGAGAGAAAAATTGGGAAGATACGTGTATGCATATTTGATTTTTTATCACTTTTGAAGCGTCGGGGAGTTTACATGCGCCTATCTGAATGATTCAAAACATACCTTCCCGCATCCGCGACCATGAACATCATCATTCTTTCCCGAGAGGAGAAGTGGGAAAATAAATTTTAAGGCAAAGGATTGCCGTTCGAAAACACATTTGTCATGGCTTCTTACTACTGCTCTACGTCCGAGTTTTCGCTTCTTAAATGATTTAATGCCCCGCGCTGCTCATATCTGATGCGTCAATATCCTTTGATACCCTCGTGTATCCTTCTCTCTCTTACTCTCTACCTCTCCTTGCTACTTCGTGGCCTCCTCCCCTCCCCTATCATCCTCTGGTTTCCATGTCCGCGATAGCTAGAAGATCCCTGATTCTGGTTGATGCATACTGCATTAACCAACTCGATGGGCAAAGGGAGGGGGGCCGAGTAGGCATGAATATACGTAGCTAACCTCTAGGCGTCGCAAAAATAATTCAGGAAGATAAGCTGAAGTCATTAAAAATGTTACTCTTGATGTGGTGTGATACAAGGCTATTATAAAGTTTTTACATGGTTTCAAATCTCGTGCTGTTAATAAATTACAGTCAAAACTTATCTGACCTACGTTATCGTGTACCTAAAACAATAGCTACAGCGATTCACACAGCAAACTTTATTTAATATTGAATAAATTAATGCCTTCAAGTTTTAGACTTAAAAATAATCCGTATAATGCTGGACGAAATTGCTAACGATTACATTTTTGAAGCATTTTACCAACCAAACTATGGAGATAAAGTTAAAAAATGTTATTAAGATACTGTTTTAAATGCGTGATGTAATAAAACCGAATATTTTTACGAAGATATGAGTATATGATGGATTAACTTGATACACGTGATTACCCTAAATAAAATGTTTGTAACATATCACACATAAATAAAACGGTTTTATGCAAGTGAAAAATGAATGCAACGTCAAAATAATGAAACAGTTATTGTGTAACGAACAATAATGTATGTTAATAAGTTTGATGACAGAGAAAATAAAAAAAAATCAAAAGGAGCTAAAAATGTGTAACTCAGAAGAGAGTAACATTTTCGATGACTGTAAGAATTAGAATTTATTGGTTTGTGGACAAACGCTATTGCTCATGTTTTGTTGACCGAACTTGTATTGAAAGACAAGTTGACAAAAAAAACACACAAAATAGCACAGAAAACGTAAGATAAACAATCCCAGAGCAAACAAAAACTGACGGGATTCCTCTGGGAATGTTTTTCTTCTTCCATTGAAACAAACATTTTAACATCTCATTGTAAAAATTGTTTGTTTGAAGAAACTGTAAAATACGAAACAATAAATTAAATGAAAAATTTACAATTAAAGTAAATAAAATCGGTTTGACTTCATTCGGTAACAAAATAATTACACTCGAAACAAAATAGGTACTGTGACATGTCGTTTTGCCAGAATGAATATTAAATTTCTCCTGTAAGTTATTTACATAAAGTAAATCATGATGTGTCTTTGGTCACAGTATGCCTCGCGCCAGGATAAAGGTTCGTTTATTCACGAAGGTTTTTATTCTATGTATGTTTTATTGTCTGTGGCAGAACTTAATATTTTTCCTTTTTTTCTTTAATGTTTATAATGTTGATTACTGAGGTCACGGGTCTGAGCTGATCCTGGGTATCGATAGGTCACGGTGGTCAAGGAGAAAGGGGCGTTGAGACGAAGTTTTTTGTTCAAGGATGATAACAACACGACGGTTTAAAGAAGAAAAAAAAGATTTTTTTTCATGAATTACGACGGGCTGACTTCAAGACTTCTAGAGTTGATCACCTTCGACATCGGTTCGAACAAATGCCAGAAGGAAGGATGTCTTTTGAGCTGGGAAACCATACCCAGATGTTATTTTGAAAAGTTCAGTCATTTTACGAGAGTGACGTCGTGGAAGATTTGCGGTAACCTACACATTCAAATTCGAACTTTGCTGGGGCTTCTATCATTTATCAAAGGCAGAGACTCATTTAAGTTTTTCAAAACTACAGATTAAGTTCTTAAATACGAGACATTCTTCAACATCTGTGTTTTTTTATTATGCACCCACAAATAATAACCCACTGCCGGGACACTAAGAAACAGCTCGTACAGAAATCTGAGTTTTAGTCATCGTTGAGTTTTTGGAAGCCACCCGCCTAGTTCGTACTCAGGAGAGGTCAGGTCACTACTCCAGCTTACAGAGTCACGACTCCACCTCATGTAATGTTTGTCTTGATTTAGTTTCAATAGCGTAAATGATTTGTAATTTCCTGTGTTTTCACCCATATAAAAACTACTACATCAAATTTATTTATTTCACTTAATAAATCTATTGCACATACAGGAGGTTATTGATCATTTTCTTTCTTCATTTCTCTGGTAGAAAGTTCTGTAGCTTTATTAGTCTCCTTTAAACCTTACTGCACAAAAAGGTATCATTGTGGGAGTTGAAGAAAATAAAAATAAGAATATAATTCATATACGTAAAATAATAGATATTCAAGCAAGACAAATATCACAGTACATTATCATACGGTGCAAATAAGTACAATTTTGGAACTAATTTACATCTCTCAGACATGTAAAATGAAGTGTGCCACTCACTGACTTATCAACACACAGCCCAAACCTCTGGACCTAGAGATATTTAATTTTGAAAGTGGCTTCCTTTTATACCGTAGGTGCTAACTAAGAAGAGATTTTTCGAAATTAGAAAATGTGGGGGTGGAAAGCTGTGAAGTGATCCGTAAATCTCGAAAAGTAAGTATGGCCATGGACAAATAATTTAAAAGTTGCATTTTTTTTGTGTGTCTGTTGATGCCCATACCTTTTTGGTCACGCACCTGTGTATATTCATTTAATTTCTTAAGAATACTTACGATATTATTGACGTAGTTGTTTAGAACACTTGTTGGATTATTTTGGTTTCGAATCCAGTGTAAGGCAAGGCAACGGAGAACTGCTGTACTATTCTATAAGCACATATTAGTGGCACTGGCAAACTATTTAATATTCTGTATTAAGAATGAAAATTTAAGGGTGGTTTTCCCTTGCCGTTTACGCGTCCACAAAGAAGAGAAAAGGGGATAAATATATTTCCCGATATCATCGATATCTCATAAACCTAGTGAGGTATTGTTATGCTTTGGGGGTGAAAATTTGTAAAATATGTTTTCGCCATGTCCTCAATATCTCATCAGGATAAACTGTCGCTGTAGTTCTTCCTTCAAAAAAATATACGTGGGCAAAGCCATGGCAACTAGTTTATATAGGTTATATTTTTAACATTCTTCAGTTTATGAAACAATTTCTATGTATTCACCAGCAAACGCTATCAATATTCTGTTTTTATTTATAATTGATAAAACTACATGGTTAAATTTCTTACTTTTAATTTTAAATAACAGCATGCAGGATCATAAATAATAGAATATCCAAAACTATATTTTTTTTTGGAGGAAAACTGGCCACAATGTCTATTTATAAATATTCGATACATCTTACTTAATACACATAACATATGCAAAATTGTAATAATAAACATTTACAGTTTTGATTGAATTAAAATGTAATAATTTAGTGTCAATTTATCTTTTTCAATAAAAATGTTTCTTTCAATGCCAATTATAGCGTCAATGATAATATAAAACATAGATTTTGATATTTCCGTTCTTTTCTGTACATTATTTGATTTGAAATTAATATAATTTTTTAAACCTGAGTCAGATAAATAATAGTTTTCTTTAACGATTCGATATTATGTTTCCGTTTAAGGATAAATATTACTTGAATTTTATCAACAATGCATCTTATTTTCTTAGAAATTGTTTTATAGTATGATTATTTATATTTCGTGCTAAACACGTTGTATGAAAAACTAATGAAAGAAATTAATTAGTCACTGTCAGAAATATCATAGTTAAGTTTATATTGTAGTATAGAATTGTTATTTTCAGTTTTAATTTTTGTTGAACATTTCATATGAACTTTATCTTTTTAAATAAAAAAGTTTAATTGTTGTGTTCATGTTTTAATTACAGAAGAAAATTTACAGAAAAGGGTAAACGAACACCTGATACCATAAATGTTTTAATAGTTGTAACATTAGTTTTAATACATAATTTATACGTTTGCTGAAAAAGTTATAACCAACCAAAGTATATCAAATGACATAATGCATTTATGGTGGTAACTTAAAAGAGAAAAAATAAACCGTTATGTTATTATACTATTGACGAATTTATATTTTAGAGATTGCGATTTTTTTGGTTATTTTCGATGTTGTTCTTTTAGAATTTAGATAATCTAGTTACATAATGCGTGAATATTTCGCTCTCTTGGAATACTTTACCTTATATTTATATATATTTTAGCTCCATCATATTCAATAGTTCCTTGAACAACTCGTGTAAGATGATACAAATTTTTGTTTATATTTAAACGTGATAATACAAATTTATACTGCATTTATAAATATTTTGTTGGTGGAGATATGTCATTTGAAATTAAATATATATATATATATATATATATATATATATATATATATATATATGTTCTACATGTTGGAATGAAATTTATGTATTTAGAAACGAACACATGATACTTATTCAAAGATAATGAAGTATTAATTTTTAATATATGTTACGAATGTAAAATTGAAAAATATATAGAGCATTTATGTAAACACCAAAGTGAACATAAAAAGTAAACGAAATTGAAGTTAATAATTTAAAATATGTAAATAAAATTATAGATAATCGTAAAGATCATTTAAGAAAGTCAGGTGATGACGCTTTAAAATTAATAGTAAAAAAAAAAAAAAAACAAATCAGGCAAATTACTTCTCATGTAGTACAAAAACACGAAATCAAAATTCAAGACTCAGTGTTATGTTTTTAAAATTATTTTATCAACCTTTGTATAGTTAATAAGGTTCTCAGACTTTCGCGACCGTTGTTTACGAGATCTTGACTTCTGGGTTTCTGAACAACACCGACACGTCTACTACCAGGAAGCTAGGACTTCAATTTTTTTTAGTTAATAGCTCAAAAGTAATGAAAGAAAAAATTGCTAACAATATCTCGTGAAATGCCAAAATATATGCAAAATAAAGAAAATTATTGAGAATCCAAAAACTGATAAGTTATTTGAAACTACGAAAGGAGAATGAATAATCATATTAAGTAGAACCACGAATATTGCATGATTTTAGGTAACTGTACTTAACTAGAACTGATTGATAATTTTATTGTTAATATACGAAGTAAATTTTTATTTTAATGTCCAAAGTCATGAAAAATTCATTCAATTGATCAAATAAACATGAGTTAACAAAACCTAACAATTTAAATAAACTTTATTACCTTCACGTTTAACATTTCTCAACCAAATCTTCGTCGGTATAGTTAGTTTTCACTAAAGTTAGTATTCACTTAACTTCGTTGAGATTTTTAAATGTTTGTTGCAATGGGAGTTTACAATTAAATTTTTTTGGATTGTGAACCATTGCTCATGTTAGGTGATCAAGCCTGTGTTGAATGACAAATTACGAAAATGAAAAAAAAAAAAAAAAAACATACAACGCACACAAAAGTATAAAAAAGAGCAATCCCAGAGGAATTCTGTCAATTTTTTTCTAAATAAAAGTTACATTAGACAACAAACAATTGTAGAAATGGAATTAAGTCGAATATCGACACAACTATAGAACCAGATCCCCAATATGAAGCAAGATAGAAATAGACGAAAAACAGTGAAAAGTGGACAACAAACACAAGACAATAGACAACACAACACAAGTTAAAACTAACGAAAAAAATTCGCTACAAAAATGGGGCTTATATAGCATGGATAGTCTCTAAGCTGCTCGGCCAATAGTGGCAAAGCATGTGTTATTGGCTGGGCTCTCGTCAATGAGAGGCAAGAACTCTCCTGATTGGCTGAGTACCTTGTAGTGATGTTGGCTGGTGTTCTTTCGAGACTGTTAAACATAAATAGGTTTATTTGTTTTATTTATTCATTTATTTCCTGTAACTCTTTTTCTCTAACACTGTTTCTTTAATAACAGTGGTGCCTGCACTGTGGCAGCCCGTGGAAGGAAGCACCAGTAGAAGTTCAACATCCTGGTGGATTTGCGCAGCTTGTAACAGGCCTGCTTGCCATTAATTTTTATTAAATGTAAGGTTCATTTAAACAATGCAAAATGTGATAGAATTGTCGTACAGAGTCAGCTGATATTTCATTGAACTCAGAATTATGTGTTTAATCTTGTTCAATCGTAATAATTTGTTTAATTTCGTTTAATTTTAATTTAGTTTTGTATATTGGTCAGAGGCGAAGGGTTGGAGAGGAGTATTTTGAGTTGTGTCACGGCTATTTAAGCCTTCACGCCAACGGAAAGAGAAAGCTGGAAATGTATGACGAAAGCTAGCCCAACAGCCTTGAATTTGTGTGGGAACCAAGGCTAAAGGGGCGAGAAGTAGATCAGCTCAGGGGCGTGGCTTCACTTACCCCCTGCAGAAAATTTAATATTAACTTCGTTATTAGCTGGTGTAGAGAGTTCAAATTTTGTATATAAGTTGGTGTGTATGTTAATGTCAAGCTGTATTAATTTTGAAAAGATATAAATTAAACCGGTGCGGAGGAAATAACATGTTTAGTTAAGTTAGTCGTCCACAGAGCTTGTGATTGGCTGGGAGTAAAAGGGGGTAGTTTTTAGGGAAAGTGCCACGAGCTCGTGTGTTAGGTTTGTTTAGGGGCCTCTGCCGCGGACACCACGAGAGGTGGTTGTGTCCTGAGCCGCAGGAATTCGCGGGGGTCCGCGTATGTGATAGGACTTCGACGTGAACACCACGAGAGGTGGTTGTGTACCTTGCCTCGGATATTCGCGTATTATATTTGTGAGACTCGCTGTTCGGACACCACGAGAGGTGGTTGTGTCCGGAGCCGCGGGAATTCGTAGAGTTCCACGTATTGGTTTGCGGGACTCTTGTCGCGGGCACCACGAAAGGTGATTGTGCCCTAGTGCGGGTATTCGCGTCGTCCGCGGATTATCTGTAGAGACTCTAGTTGTGGCCGTCACGAGAGGTGGACGGGCCCTAGATTCGCGAGAATCCGCCTTTAAGATTTGCAGTGTTTTGGACGTCACCTAGGTTGCACGCTCGTGGGACTGACTATAGCTAAATACAGAGTTCCTAAGTATTCAAAAAAGAAAGAAATTAATGCCTATTATTTCGCTATTATTAACACCGACTGGAACAGTTCTCAAAATTAATGTCTATATATTTTCTCTGCAAATAAACCGAGGGAGGTTATAAGCTGCGTAGCGGTTGTTGGCTTGCTGTAGTTCTGGATGGCAGCGACTTTCTCCGAGATGGGCCGGGTACCATCCACCGAAATGCAGTGACCCAAAAACGTGACATGTGCCTCCCCAAAGACACATTTAGAAGAATTTATGAGGAGGCCGTATGTTTGGAGACGTGCGAAGAGCTCTTGAGATGTTTCACTTGTTCAGATTCGTCACACGATGCCACCAGTATGTCGTCGAGATAACACACGCAAAAGTCCAGACCTGGCACGATCTCGTCCATAAACCTTTGGAAGGTTTGTGCGGCGTTACGAAGTCCGAATGACATAAATAGAAGTGCGTTAAGTCCAAAGGGAGTGGTGATGGCGGTATTGCAGATATCTGATTGCGCTACGGGTATTTGGCTGAAGGCCTTAACAAGGTCAATGGCGGAAAAGATAGTTGTACTGTGGATGTGAGGGACAGGATACCTGTCGGGGACGGTACAGACATTCAGCACACGGTAGTCCTCACAAGGTTACCATTCCTCACATTTCTTGGGCACCATGGATAGAGGTGAAGACCATGGGCTGTCGGAGGGACGGGCTGTCAAGCTTCGCATGGCTTTGAATTCCTTTTTCGCGATGCATAGCTTATCCGGAGCCAGGCGTCGTGGTTTACTGTGCACTGGCTACCCGGCAGTTGTGTTGATACGGTGAGCTGTACTGTGTTGCGTAGATTGTGGGGCACCAGCTGGTCGAGTAATGATAGCATTCTTCTTCAGCAGATCCGAGTAGCGGGCAGAGTGAGGAAGTGTCCCGACACTCGCAGCATGGTACACTACTTCATGGTAGGTTGTAGCCAGTGAGGTATTGCTGTACGTGGTGCAGTATGGATGGAAGCTGTGTTATGGAGGATCTGTGCGGCCTCTACTCGCGGAAGCGCGATGGAACGCGGGTACTGGCGATGTAACCGCTCTTGGCTCTAGTAGAGCCGGCGTGCCAGGGTGCATAGAGCAGCAAGATGGAAACTTTTGGTGTGGTGTGGGATGCCCGCGCTCCCTCTACTCGTGCGAGCGCGGCGTAAACGACAGCGAGTATTATCGTGGCGCTGTCTCGTTATTGGCCCGGCTTGGGTAGCATCCCGTGAGGACAAGGTATGACGTGCGGACGACTGTGGCCGGTATGCTGCTGCATAGCTCAGTTCCGCAATGCACTTCCCGCACTCGGTACCCGAGCTTGTTTGATCACGTCGGGGTCACCAATATATATTATATGTATATTATTTAGTTGGCTTCTAAAGTCATCCACGCTCATCTAACAATATGAGGGTCAATCGTTATTCATAAACAAATACTCTAAATGGTAAAATACCTAAGCAATTTCGAATTTATGAAATTAAACGGTCTAAGATGATAATATTATCGTTTAATTACCAAGATAAATTGACAACATGGTTCCTTATTAACGTTTAAAGTTTACTTAGTGAAGAAGTTCAGTTTCAACGTGTTATATAATAGTGTACTTAAGATTTGTTTTATGTAATAGTGTCCGGAAAGTAAACTCTCCTAAACATTTCAAAATTAGTCCAATCTATTGCGAGAATCAAAATGCAAACATCCAACATTTTGTTAGACGTTGTACACAGACAATGGTTTTAGCAAAACACGGTTAACTGATGATAGTTTTTAAATTATATAAAAAAGCAAAGATCGACCAGAATCTTGTAAAATGACAACTAAAGAATTCATTAGATGACCCACTAGAAGCCACTTTCTGGCTTGGTACCTGATGTGGTATTATTTTTGAACGAAAAATAATTGTGTCTGCTAAAAATTTTTTAAAACTTGATTTGGCGTAGTTGTTATGCTTGTATGTAATTAACGTGTGTAATTGTTTTTAGTTTAATGTAATTGCAGTTTGTCAGTGGCTTATGTGGGAAAATAACATTTGAAGATAATATTTTATATTTCATAGAAAATTTCAGAAACGTCAAAACGTAAAGTTTCCGAATTTAAACTCGTACCCTCTTATCGTATTTAAGCGTTCACATACGTTAATTGCCAAGAACTCGCAAAATAATTCCTCACACTGCATCCCAATTTGATTATTTCGCGTACGTATTCGGGTCAACTGACAAAATTTTTTTAAATGAAGTAACATAACATTTTGTGTTTTATCAGCAACCCGATTATATTAAGACTGATGTATATTTTGATACTTCAATGAAGTGATTTGACATGACACTTGTGGGACCGCGGTGGCCGAATAGACAGACCATTCGCCTCCCACCTAAGCGATCCGGGTAGGCAGGTTATTTACCTCAGTTCTAATCATTTTGTGCATTCAGAGGCTGTTTCCGCCAAGAAGTCTTATTTGTGTGTTTCATGAAATCGTATCGATCAAAAACGTCAGTAGTTCAGCACAGAGTTTTTTGTCACTGACGGTGGCTACATTTTGTAACATGAAGAGACGTGTTGCGGGCATGCACTGATGCTAACGGCAGCTACTTGCAACACTTTCTGTGTTATCACCGTGTTTCTCATACAATGAGGTTGAATGACGGTAGACATTTTCATTACTTTACGACCAGTTGTTTGAAATTTGTGAGCCGTGACTGGAAGCCATTTGAAAATCCATTATTCCTTGGTTATTTAATTTGTTGCTGGTACATAAGACTGACTAACATAACTAAGTAAAACGTTCATTGTTAATGGACTTTGGTTTTTAATGAGTTTTTCGAATTTTGTTAAAGTACTTCAATGTAATGAGTGAGAAGCTCATGCACTTGTAAGTTATCTAGATATTTTTCAGATTCACGTAACATGCGCACGCTCGATATGAAAAGAAATAGTAGATTCTATGTACATAGTTCTTTACGATAGTGGACGAAAAAGCTTATGTAAGTGTAATTTTGGTGAATAGATGTGATGTTTTTCGTCTACCAACTTCGGTTGAGTTTTCTTTAACAGTGTGGCAGCCACTAATAAAATTAGTGTACACCATTTATAAAACTAGTGTAGAATAATTTTACTAAATATAAATTAGCCATTCGTAGTAGTGCATTTTTGCCTCATTTTTGCAGGTTAGTATGAATAGTTTTAAGGGTACGAATTTTTACATTAAAATATTTCAGTTATTATGTCTTAAGCAGTCGATAATTTTAATTTTATGTTAATCCAATCAGCAGTTCTATAGATACATAGCAGCCTTGCCAAATATGAAATGTACGTAACTTTGAAAATAAGCACTTAGAGTGGCCGTAAATAAAACAAAGCTACCAACATATCCACTAATCCTACTTATCTCAACGTGGGTGAAAATTACTCCATAATGTTAAAATCGGCCACGTACAATACCTACAGGAACAAGAAATATTTTAATTTATTCTCGTTATATCTTCTAACATAAAGAACCTACAGTAGTAAGCGTAATTAAATCAAAGTTTGGATAATGAAGTGTATAATATTATAAAACTTACGTATTCGCATCCTGAAATTTTCGAAATTGGGGTATGTACATTACTTAATACAAATGAACCAACAACATGAATTTCTCGATGCCTTGCATAATGATAAATGTGGTTAACTTTTGAAAATATCCTTAGATATTTCATTTGATCAAAACAGTTTAAAAGGCCACCATTAAAAAAACTTGAATACTTTATGACCAAAGTACATAAATGTAAGTCGCTGTAATAGGTACTACGAGAGTACCAAGTTAGACCAGGTTAAATTCTCTTTAATTTATATAATTTAGGTATTTAATATGATAAAACATTAATGGCCGCCACTGTTACGCCTAAGTATGAAACTGCATGAACAAGACATATTAAAGTCGTTTTACCTTAGGAATATATTGGTTTGTGGACACATCCACTGCTCATGTTATGTTGACCTAACTTGTGTTAAATGACAAAGTACAAAAATAGACAGTACTGAAAAAAGGAATCCCTGAGGTTTTCTGTTTTGTCTATTTTTGTACTTTGTCATTCAACACAAGTTTGGTCAACGAAACATGAGAAATGGTGTATGTCTATAAACCAATACATTCTTATTGTAAACTCCCACTGCAATAAATGCAATTCTGAACATTGTTCTTCACAAAATTCATGTGCTCAAAAATTGTTCAAATACTCACTATTTCAGAAATACGAACACAGAGAAAACAAAAATACACGAAAGTAAAGTCAGAATACCATGTAGTACGTGTGTACCAAACCAAATTTTATGAAATTAAAAAAAAATGTTTCCTTAGCTATAGTATGTCATACTATGCTAAACATATGACTTGGTCGCCATCTTGAAAGTATGAGAATAGGCTGAACCAATAATCTTATAAGTCAAATGACTTTACTAAGTACTTTATGAGTGTTAAGTTTGATGCAATTGAAGATTATGTTTTCTTAGATATCTCGTGTGATCGAAAAATGTTTAAAATGGCAGTCATTTTGAAAATATGAACATGCGATTAACGAAAAACACTAAGTCAAAGACGGTTTACTAATTACTATATATGTACACCTAGTTTCATGAAATACATTTTACGGATTTCAACATTTTTATGGGAGCACACAAAAGCATGGACACAGACACACAGAAAAGAAGGTGACCTATAAGTCTAATTTTTCCTTCGGAAAGTATAGGCTGAAAATTCAGACGTCTTAAAAGAGGTCTGTGTGTGCAACAAATACGGTGGGTTCAAAATATTTAGGGAAGTGACATGCACGCAGACACGTACACAGATAAACAGATAGTTACGTGATTTGGTCAGCTCATCTCTTATCGGAGAGGAGATCGTAGGAGTAAGTTCATTATACAGGGGTCAGCAATAATTGTGCCAATTTACAAAAATATGTTTAACTATGCGTTGTATTGGAATGTTTTTCTTACTGTCAAACAACTGTTCAACCGCTAATTGTTCAAAAATATTTGTATAAGTTATAATAAATTAATATATATACATATTGATGTTATGAAACACCGAACATCAAGAATAAAACAAATTCAGCTTAAAATATTTGTAGTTTTCTGCATGAATTTGAAAAACATTTACAGATTTGAAGTAGACTCATGTGACAAATTGTGTGCGATCTTGCTTGCAGTAATAGGGTTTTCTCGATAAAACAAAATTCACATGCAGTTTTCAGGAAGTTTGTCACCAACTATACGAGTTACAAAATAATCTCTCGTTTGGCAAAATTCGTATAACTCGACTTTCCTATTGAAATATGCATTTCAACTTTACTCACAAAATTAAAGTCCGCATATCCAGCCATGCGTCTGTAAACCGAAACTTTCAAACTAAGAAAAGTTAATATGCTGGTTACTCCGCCACGCAAAAAAAAAAAAAAAAAAAAAAACTGCAAGAACAGTGAAATCAGTGTAAAGTGACTCCTGGAAAATTCTATTCTCAACGGAAGTTAGAGTCTACCGGTGAATGGGGGTTGGGGGAAGAGTGGAGGAGAAAATTCTGTTGTAGCGGAAAGAAAAACGTTGTGGCGTGGTTAGAAAAGAAGGAACAGAAACGAAGGAAAAAATGTAGAGAGAAGGTTTGAGGTCCACTTCCATGGCGAGACCTCCCTCTGCACCTCAGTCGGGAGCCGAGAGAACTCGAGACGAGACGCAAGTTGTGGAAGAATGATCGAGTATCGAAATACCGCGTGAGAAACTTCGCAAGACTTCACTATGCTCCCACTCGCCCCACCCCTTTCAAACTCTCTAGCACTCACTTTACTCCAACTTCCTTTTCGGTGGCTCCGTT
This sequence comes from Medauroidea extradentata, assembly GCA_003012365.1. Taxonomy (NCBI): domain Eukaryota; kingdom Metazoa; phylum Arthropoda; class Insecta; order Phasmatodea; family Phasmatidae; genus Medauroidea; species Medauroidea extradentata. The sequence goes on from PNEQ01009712.1 coordinate 29,762, forward strand.
TCTGCAACCTGCTTCTTATTTTTTCTCCCCCGTCTCCATTCCCCAAGTGCCTGCCGCAGAGCTTCAACCATCCGTGGAATTTCTCCCCTGCAGTCACAAGCATACTGATAAAATGTGCACTTCTTCTGATACACACACAAGCACACATAAACAAAAACCGCGCTTGTAAAATGCTGTTTGCGTATCAATAAAAATGGCACTTCACTAAAAGGCTTGACTTTTTTTGTGGGAGAAATTTTGAAGAGCCTCAGTCGCACATCCAATTATACACAACCTAATGAGCAGAATTAATTAAATCACACTTTTACCGTATTGAATGTGTCTAAATTTCAAAGGACAAGTGTCAGCTCTAGCAGATATGAGTAGGTATCTTTCGTTGTTTCGTGGTGAGGAGGTTATACTTAACTTCATAATCGGTTTATGAAGCATCAGCATAGTGCTTTGGATGCTAGCAGATAATTTGCTAATTAAACTTTTGAACAGTCACACGAATCGTGTATTATTCCTAGTTTTTGTCGACTTTGGCTTTCCGTTTGTAAAGGAATCAATTGAAGAAGCATTTCAGTCGAACTTGTCTTAAATGAATTCACGAATTTTTCCCCCTACCTGCGTGCCGCTATTCTTATAGCCGCGGACAACGTAGGCAAAAAAAAAACTTTCAGCACATCACGTTGAAATAATTAATTGATTTTCTGTAAGCATTTTGAAATATCAAAACTTATGATATGTGGTTATCAAACGTACTTATATCCGTAACACATCTTTCTCACGGGTGGCATGTTAAACATTCCTGTTGTGTACTGGCTGCTTGAATGCGCTCAGAGATACAGGAGTGTGAAATAATGTTTTCTTGATGTAAAAACCAAACTGTTCAGGAGATAATAAATTTTTTAATGTAGTATTATTGAAATGTTGAGTGAAACTGAAATTTGATATGTGCCCTGTAAAGTTATGCACATACTTACCTATTCTGAATCCAACAATCTCTCCGCAGTCAAATGGATAAAATTCACAGATCTTTGAAACCATTACACACAAAGCGACATTTTTAACGTCATAATAAATGTGAGAACACGGTGGTGTTATTATTGGTGTTGTACAAATTTTTTCATCTTTTTTTAAGTTAGGTAGTTATATTCTTAAAACCTTGACAGATACCGTGTATTACATTCTTAATTCAGAAACGAAAACTATATTTTAAACATTATTAAGAAAATTTGCTTTTGATTTTAAGGTAGAGGCTCTATAATTTTACACAGGTTATAGAAGAACAATATAATATATTTTTCGCAAATAAATTTAAAGCAACGGAAACGCTTTGAAAGGTACAGTATATATATATATATATATATATATATATATATATATATATATATATATATATATTACACATTTTCAGAGCAACGATATTTCAAACTTGCATAAAGCTTATATTAGATTTAGCATTTTTTAGACGACCAGAAATTTCATCAACATTTTTTCTTCCTACGAATCCTCTTTATGATTACTGAGTTGCAGATTTACATTTATTAAAAAGTACTTCAAACAAAAAAGGAAACAGGAGAAGAAAACGGAAATAAAAGTTCCAGTAATTACACAGAGAAAAATTGTTTTAGCGCTTTGGAAAACAAATCTGTGGAGTTAAGTCAAACAAATATTTGGCTTTCTGCAGATATTAGAGTCTGAAAGTACACACGTATAACATTTCTTAACTGACAGTGTGTTTCGAATTTTGTTCACTCGACAATAAAGTTAGTTTCTTCGCTTAAAAATAAAATATCGTTAATTGGCTTTCGCTAGTTTAAAGAACACATTATTGTGAATGTCTTGAAAAAAGTAACCATATCCGAATTTTCGAATGCAGCGACACGTGCATAAGCGACTGCCCTTAAAATTGCGGGTATAATATGCATTTATCAGAGCTTTAGTGAATTCATAATCATATAATAATTGAAATATTGAACAAAAACCGTCATTTTTTTTAAACTATAAAATTTGGCGTTAAGAGTCATTCATATTAGTGTTAAGAAACACATGTGCGAATAATCGTGTACAATGAAGTTCAGATTGAGGTACAGATTTATAAAATTGGCGATTTTATTTTATTCTGTCTGTCTTATTTAGTCGATGACGGTATTAAAGGATTATTATCGTTTTTGGATACCTGTTCTGTTTTAAGACTACTGTATAGTAATAACAGTTTCAATGGTTATTTATTTTCTAGTGAAGAAAACATGCAAAAGTGTTCACAGTCTGTATCCTAAAAATAAAAATGATTTTATTACATTCCACTGAGCGAGATGGCGTAACGGTAACACGTTAGACTCGCATTCCGGAGGACCCGGGTTCGATCCCCGGCTCCAACCCCCATGATTTCGGTTTTCCGAAATGACTTTAGGTAGGCGAATGCTGGAACGGCTCCTTGACAAAGATCATGGCCGACTCCTCTCCCATCTTCTGTCATTGTACCGAGTTGTGTGTGACCGACTGTGGTGACTTGCTGTCGATGTGACGTAAAGCCCACTTACCTTCATTATGCGCCTTAGTTAATTTCTGTGACATATGTAGTGGCACAAATATTTGTTGTTATATTTGCCCTCGCTGGTAATTGATTACGTCCAAAAATTTTGGCTATTAATTTGGGTTGATGCTGTTAAGGCCTTGTTCCTTAGTTTAGCAGTGGTTTCGAAAATGTTTTTTTATTACTATCTAATACACATATCAAAATTTTGCTCCACATTTTTGACATTTATATATTATAATTTGTAGCTGAAATGTTTCGTAGAAATGTACTGAACGGTTTTTTAGATTTCATCACCCAAAGTAGCCTACCAGGTTTTTTGTCGTGAAAATAAGTAAAAATGAAGCAAAATATTTTTTTGCTGACGAATGATACATTATTTTTAAAAACGCATCCACAGTAAATTGCATCATGTGACTGCACATTGACTCAAATTTTTTCAAAGCTTTTGGTTAAAAATATTTGAGTTATTGTCACCAGTCTGAAAAAATCTCAAGAACAAGCCCTTAACGTTTATTTGGAAAATATTGTATTTATCAGTGTCTATAAATATCGACAACTTGTTATAATTGCACCCTGGAGGCTCGTGTTTAATTTCAGGCACCGAATATCTTGCTTTAGGTTCCCCATTGTTTCTAGAAATCGTTCCAGACAAATGCTGGAATGATTCCTTATCAAAAGGTCGTGGCCAATTCCTCTATCAGTTCCAGTCCGTTGTGTTAATTCGTATGTAACAGTTTCAAATGATCTTGCTGCCAATGAGACGTATAAACCCCACTTAAATACTACAAAGTTGTACAGTACGCATTAATTAACCTCTTCTGATCTGGTTGTGAACGTGTTGAAAAATTATTTATTAATTGTATTTTACCTGGCTTTGTATGCATTGTCTTTTTGTATTTGTATGTTTATATTGTATATTTGTACAACTCTTGAGACAACTTCTATGTCCCTGGATCACTATGATCTACAATGGATAAGCAGTAGGCAATTAAATAATAAAATGAATAAATTGTATGTCTGGTTACACTTTTTACACTTAGTGGTGGCCGAATGGTTAGACCATCCGCCTCCCATCGAGGTGATCCGGGTTCGATTCCCGGCGTGGTCGCTCCTCGGATTTTCACATGTGAGATTTGTGCCGTACGATGCACTGGCCGGCGAGCTCTCTCTCTGCGCGCTCCGGCGCCGCTTCACACCCTCCTCGTGTCACCCACCATCAGCGTCGAAACCTCGATGCTAAACGCTGACCAAAAATCCATAACTCACGACACAGTGGCCATATGGAATAGTTTCTTTGGTTTTGTAATAGGTTAGAATCCTCCTGGGATAACTATATTAAGCTGTTTAATTGTATTAAAATAATTTTAAGTAAAAAATCAATCAAAATAAATATTTTGATGAATAAATTAAAACGAAATATACAATAAATATTCGCCCCTTGGTATTTCGCAGTCGTTTGTTCTGTACGCCAATGTTTAGTAAATAGATGTCTACACGATGTTCAGTCCGGGTTGACTCCATGTTTACATGTCTATCTGGATCCAACATTTTAATATAACCGCATTTAAATCCACTTTACTATAGGTTAATTCGGCTTTGCTATATTTAGCATGTGTTGCAAAATTGTTTATTCGTTGCGTTTGATTTAAAGTAACTAATTTGTTTGGTACTGTTGGCATTTAATCAAGGTTAGAAACCACGTGTGTAGTAAAAATAAAAATAGGGTATAAATTAAATATGGCAGGCTTTTCTATGGATGTGATAATGCCGATTTTTGATTAAACGACGAATAATTTTAACCGATGTAATTAGTTTGTGGGAATATTTGGTTGTTTCTGAAACTAAAAATGGCTGAAATGAAGATTAAATATCCATTGTTAAGTGACGGTAATTATCATGTTTGGGCTAGGAGGACTTATGCAGCTTCGGAACAGCGTCGGTTTTAGGAAGCAATCGAGCCAGGCTTCGATTAAGACCTTGAGAAGTGGGTTTCGAAACAAATGACCAAAGATTTAGATGCCATATATTTCAAATTCAAGTTGTTGAAGACCAGTACTATGTGTGTTCAAAGTTGGCGTTTTAAGAATATTTTCGAATTTGAAGCTATCACAGGCATTTGCATTTGCTTTTTCGTCTTTTTGTTGCATCACGGCGTTTTGGCGTGTGAGGAAAAGTATCAAAAATGCATCTGTTTTCATGTAAATTATAGACTGATTCATTCCAAATTAACTACCGTTTTCAACGAAGAGTTATGTATATCCGCACATTATGATGTTCCTTGAAACTATTAAGTTAAGATAAAAATGTTCCTGCGTTAAACTTCAGTCTGGATACTATCGAAATGTAGAAAAATAATTACTTGTTCACACTTTGGCGATACAAAATCGCAGTGCAAAATGTAATAAGAATTTATTTACTTTCCAATTGTTAAAATGTCTGACTTTTCGCCTGTATTGAAGTTTTAAGGTAATAAATCTTTTTAGTGTACATTTATTTTATTGTAGCCTAATTTTAATTTGCTTTGCCTTACATTGAAGTTACTCAGTTTTATATTTAAATTATTTTTCGATGGCAGGTGGTTGAAACTTAATACAATTTTGTGAAGTGATTTTAAGCTAAAGGTTTAACACTTAACTTACAAAAATGTTCGTGCGCAGTTAACCGTAACTTAAAATTACGGCACACAGTTGTAGTAAAGTTACAATAATATTTAAAAAATTATGACGGAAACGCGATAATTACATGCACAGTTTTCAATAACACAACGCACGTCCGAGGCATAATTAGTAACAAGAGCTGGAAGGGCATAACCATAAAACATTCATATTTAAAATTTTGCTGCGTGACCCTCAATTTGACTATGTGAGTTGCAGAGGGAGGGTTAATTCTCTCCGCCCACGGGGTACAAATAAACCAAAACAGTCTAAAGTATCATATGTTTTTTCGTCGTTTTATTTGTACTTTCACCGAATTTAAACTACTGTGGCGTTACTGACATAATTTAACATCACATTACATAACTCTGATAGTTCTGGTAGCAGCCATTCAGACTTTAAAACGTCACAATCTTTAACACCGTTACTTTTATTATGTGCAAGATGTCCACACAGTTAAAAGCAATCGTACTTTTACAAGAAAAACTTGTAAACTAATGTTAGAGAATTTATCAGTCTTAGGCACTGCAAGAAGAATGTCGCAGGTCATAAAAGTGGTCTAAATTTTCCAAATACCTGTGGATGAAATGGGATTTTTTTTACAAATAACCTTTGACTGCCTAGTCTCATTTTACATAATGTTTTATACTTTTACGAAATATTTTGTACTTCAAAGAAGAAAACCCCTGGAAATTGGTTGCCAACTGTTCAGTAATTATTTGTAAGTACACAAAAAATTTTTTTTAAATGTACAGTCATATTTATATATTTACAACTTTTCTTGTAAAGTTTACTAAATTTTTGTTAACAAACATATATTATGGAAACAAGTTTCCAAAGGTTTTTTGTAAAAGTAATATTACTATATTTTTACAGTGCAGTAGATTTAATGTACATGTAAAATTTTTAAAAATATGTTTAGTAATAATAATTAATGTATTAATGACGGCAGAGTACGGGACGCTAACTAATATTATACAACATAATTATAGAAAGTTTGCGGCAGCTGAACCATGTGAAACCATTTGAACACCGAGTCGTGCCTCAGACCTTTCCCTGAGTTTCCTACCAGTATATATAGGCCTATATATATATATATATATATATATATATATATATATATATATGTGTGTGTGTGTGTGTGTGTGTGTGTGTGTGTGCCGATGTGTGTATGGATGTTCCCTATAGACTCCAAAACGGCTGGAGCTATTTTGATAATACATTCAGGCAATCTTCATATTAGCTCAGCGGGTGATCCTGTAAAGTTTGGTAGCGATCAGATCAAAAGTTTTATTTCTTTTTTTTTTTTTTGCGTTTTGCAAATTTTGTGTCATGTTTTCCCTACAAATTAATTAATAATTACAATAAATAAATAAAGTAGAATAGAGACTTGGAAGCGTGCGTCATGTCAATGTATAGAAAACAATCCTTGGCTATATAGATAATTAGTGCTACCTAGGTCGCTAATTATATATAAATTTCATAATACTGTGGCAGCAGACAATAGCAAAACTTGTCAGTTATTGCTGTTTCAGGGACAGCAGTTGGCACTTCCTAGTTTTTCATGGTTTCTGGAAACCGCTTCAGGTGAATGCTGACCAAGGCTGATTTTGCTTCCTGTTGCTGTCACTGAATGCAGTCTATTTTCACCGTTTCTAATAACCTCGCCATCGACGAGACTTTAAGCCCTTGAATTGTCAAGAGACAACGCTCTCCAGCATCCCAAAATCAGAACGCCCATTGGAGGAGTAATCTAGGCAAGTGGGTCTACAGCAGACCACAAGAACTACAAAATGCCGCAGCTCCAAATACCACACACATACCGAACACCTTGACTATATCTCAGATCAGCCTCCGGCAACCGTTTCACTTGTAACTATAAATGATTTATCGAGTGGTTTTAACCATCATGATTAATTACGTATTTAATTAGTATATATATATATATATATATATATATATATATATATATATATATATTCAAATATCTGTCTAAATATAAACCCTTAACTAATAAAACTTACACATGTTTCACGCCGAACATTAACATTGCAATTAGTTAGTAAATATTTTTTCGTTACAGAATATGTATTCTGAGTCTCCTCTCGGCAGAATAATTTACGTGACTTTTCATAAAGCATAACGGCATGTAATAAACCAAGGAATCTTGTCAACGGAATGCTCATAGTATACCATCTACACAAAAAAAAAATTCCAGCTAGTAAAGTACTGTGTCTAATAAATATCGCAAACTAAAAACGTGCCAGCGCAATGTAATAACGCTTATTACAAAGTATTAAATCATCGTCACAGCTTCCCGTATTTAGTTTATTTCAAAATTGTCTGTGACGTAAAGAAACTTTCTGGCTTTGTCACGCAGAAAACGTAAACGAGAAGCAAAAAATGCCAGTTTTTTTTTTTCGCAGAACACAAGCTTCTAGGACATGGCAGCAAAGCAAGAGGCGTTTGAATGCTTCCATAAAATATGCACGCTTGTGAGCGCGCGCCACAATAAACTGAAAGTGGCTGCGCGAATTTTACCTTCAAAAATAATCACACCAGAGAGAGGACAGAGGGAAAAAAGACACAAAAAACATCGTGACACAACGAAGTAATTTTCTTGGGCGGCATAAAACGTTCGCGATGAATAATGAAACTGTAGTAATGAGAGCAGAAGAGCACTCTATAGATGATGAGCAGTTCTGGAGAGACTGACGGGAAAGATAAAAAACTCCAGAGATATTTCAGCAGGAAATTTGAATGAAACAGCAGCGGTAGAGTATTCTTCACTCTCACAATTTCCACGTTTCCCCATCTCTTTCTCACAATCTGCTTTGTAGGATTGTACCTGTCCACTATATTGCTGAAGACTATTGCTGTTTCCAGCCTCTCTTGATGTAATCGAGGCAGAAAATAAATAACTTGTATGAAACTGTTTGGTTTGTTTAAATTTTAGCGTTTTGTCTACACGGCTGATGCGTTTTTGCTAAAAAGAAAAACGTTTTAATTGCTTATTTTTCATTACTCTTATATCATATATGTTAATGTGCATTCGAATATGCTGAACGTCTTAGTAAAATAGGTATTTTCATCAACACAAGTCTAGATCGTAAGTCAATTTGGACCGTACGCTAGTACTGTATTGCCAAATGCCCCTTTGTGTTCTTAGGCCGGCGTTGTGCCCTACAGCCACGCGCTGCGGGTCTGCATACCTGCGTACGTTCCAGGCTAACAAACCAACTTTTTTTTTTTTTAATGAAACGAGCAGACTATTGTAATATGATTGTATCTGTACCAATATATCATAAAATCCACCGCTGAAAATACTTTCAACCATACATTTTTACATTCGTCAACTACGATAGTTAATTATATATGGCTAATAGCTGTGCAACTGTGTTTCTCACTCCAAGCACTTGAAACGTATCTAATGGTCCTATCTTCAATGACCGAGACAATTAAATTCATAGTGTAACGTCCCTGACACAGTAGCAGTCAGCGAATATCCAAACATCCACGATTATAAAACAGTAATTTGTAAGTACAACACTGAATTAAATGTATCTACTGTCATTACGCATACTGTCCCCACAAAAGTTACTGTAAAGTGATTGTGGCGCTACTATTTGCATATGTTAAGAAACCAAATTTTCATGTACGTTTTCTTTTTAAACATCCGAGTCAGTTATGGTATAATGTGCAGAAGCTTAAATTTTTTTGTATATGTTAACTAATTACTTGCTTTTCTGTCATGAGTAATGCTGTATTTTATGCGTTTGATAACAGATGCACATAGTACGAGAGTTGTAAGATGAGCCATACAGAATAAGATGACTTACTGATCACTGAACATGGTTACATACAGTTTCGATAACACATCGCCTATGAAATGAGTGGTCCGGTCATTCATTATTACGTTTCTTTGGGTTTATAGAACTCACCCAAGATGAATTTTCTGTTGTTTCCTTAATACAGACCATGGGTGATTCCTTCCCAACTCCTGCTCCCATCACCCAGTGTTCGCCATTAAGATCGTGTTTTTTTTTTGCGAATATTAGGGATTCCTATAAAACATGCCACTCCCAAGTTAAATTTAAAATTAAATGCTTTAAAATTAATAAAACTTATAAATTTGATAAATGTTAAGGATCTTTTTCTTCCCAAAGAAATGCTATTTCTTGTAAATATTTGAGAAAAACTGCGACATATGTGTATTAAAATTTTATTAGTATTAAAATGTAATACTATTAAAATGCCCATAGTTTTCACATTTATGTTCATATTATTTAACTTTATGTATGGTTTGTATATTAATCATTATATATAATAACTGACAATTTTTCATGTGTGTCATTGATTTGTCTTGAGATTTCTCGTAGAAATATTTTTGCCGGAAAGTTATCTTTAAAACTGATAGCGCGTGAAGTAACTATTAAATTGTATCCCCAGTTTAACTCACAGGAACCAAGTCTGATATTCAAAGCCCTTAAAATATTCAAAAATATATCCTCAACACATGCACTAGCTCAAAAAAGTTTTAATTTTCAGTACACACACACACAGATATATATATATATATATATATATATATATATATATATATATATATATATATATATATATATATATATATATATATATATATGTATATATATATATGTCTGTGTGTGTATACATTAAATTTTATCCTGATCTTCTCAGAAACATGCGTCAAATAGTAAAACAAGAAGTTACTAGCATAACTTATAAGCCTACTTTACTCAAAGTAGTTGCAAGTTAAACCTGAAAGTCAAAATCGTTTACGTATTATAACAATATTAATTTAGACATTAGATAAAATAAATTCTCAGAAGTAAAGTCAGCTGTCTAAGTAATATATGTGAACCCAGTTTGATAAATTTCGCGAATAAGTTTTCTGAGATGTCATTTTATCCTATAGATAATATATGGCCAAAGGATTAAGGAAATACACAAAAATTCCGTCAAATACATAGAATATACATGCCAAGATTAAAAATATAAAAATAGCAGCCATTATATAATACGAACACATGATAAAACACAAATGTCAAGTAAGCTATGTGAAGTATTTAAGTATCAAGTTTTATGAAATTCCAGAAATTGTTTCCCTTCAGTATTTCATATTATGCAAAAATATAAAAATGGCTACCATTATGAAGCAATGAGCACAGGTTGAACAGAATACACAAAATGCAAGCCAACTTTGTATGTCGTGTATGTGTACCACGTTTGATAAAATTCTGAAATAAATATCCTAAGATATGTCATACTATGCTTAAGATATAAAACTGACGGGCCACCATTTTGAAAATATGATGATAGTACGATCATTATACACAAAAGAAAAGTCAGCGCTGTATGTAGTATACGTGTGCCAAGTCTAATGAAATTCTAAAAAAAAAAAAAAAAAAAAAAATTACCTAGAAATTTGAAACTATTCTAAAAATGTAAATATGAATGTCATTTTGAATGCATGAACATTGTAAGATTGAAATGCACAAAGGTAAAGTCATTTTGGTATGTTATATTTGTGTAACAAGTTTGATGAAATTCTAGAAAATATTTCTCAGATATATCATAATATGCTAAAAATATAGAAATTACCGCCATTTTGAAAATATGTACAAAGTATGTTTCAAATACACAAAAGTAAAGTCAGCTTTAATATGTAGTATATGTGTACTAAGTTTAATTAATTACGGAAAATTATTTCCACACATGTCACAATATGATAAAAATATAAAAATGGCCGCCATTTTGAAACTGTGTATACTGCATGAACGAAATGCGTAGCATCTTTATGTCTATCAAGATTGATGAAATTCTAAAATACAGCTCCTTAGATATCTAGTTTGGTGGAAAAAATTTAAAATGGTTGCCAATATGAAACTATGAACAGGACATAAACGAAATAGGCCTATATAAATGTCAAGTCAGGTTACTGAGTACTATGTGAGTACAAATTTTGATAAAATTCGGTTCAATGGTTCAATTTTGGGGGGGGGGGGCAGAAGCACACATACATCTATACACACACATTCACACACGTACACACACACCTACACGCACACACACACGAAGGTGATCTCATAAGCCTAATTATTCCATCGTAAAGTAGGCTAATAACAATAAGGATTTTTGGGGGAAGCCTCCTGTCTCGGTAAAAAATTGCAGCAAGGAAGTCGTTGGTTCATTGGTGTGCAGCACCAGTGACAGCTGCTGGGAGTATTGTCCGGTGTGGTTTATGATCTCGATGGAACACTGACAATCAACTAACCCATAATCTTCGAAAAGATTTGAGAGAATATATATTTCTGAAATTGGTTGAGTGTAATCTGATACACGAAAAAGTCTGACATCAGTGATTGTTAATTGACCACTTTCATTCTGGCATATGTGAGTTACGGACGGAGAATAAACACAGAATAATTATAGAATATGTTGCTAATAAAATTAATTTTTGCTACAGTATACGAAATAGGCTACCTAATAATAAAACAAACAAGAGATTAAAAAGCAAAATACTACGTGAATTCATGTATAATTCATAAGAAATGTATATCACTAACATATGTGTAGATTTGTTTCATGGATTTCAATAAGTTTCATTTTATGAGAGTTTTGCCATTGAAATTTTCCAGAATTAATTTTGTTACATTTTTCGTAATTTGACATACTTAACATATAAATTCGGGAATTGGGGAAGACTCTCAATTATTGCGCCGTAAATTTTTGTTCCTCCATGTTGGATATTTCGTCCTCTATTTGCTGTGTGTAGTCACAAAGTTAACCGTAATTCAACATGCCTCAAGTAGTTTCCTCAGATGTAATCTGAAAGATTAGCTTGAAGTACTGTTGGCTAACTTTGTCAAAACAAGTTAATATATTAGGTTTCAACTTCATAACGGTGAATAATTCTACGGTACTACTTCGATACCACAAATATTCATAACTGGGAAGGATAAAATCAGTTTGCATCAATAAAAATATACAATAATGAGTAATGATTTGCAATCCGTACTTCGAAATACTATTCACAAATAATTGTGTCTTAGTAATCTGATAGCTAAAGTTACCAGGTTAATTTATTTTCTTGTTAATCTTTAAATGTATCAATAACTTTGTTACAACTCTAATCGGCAAGGATCTGAGTTATGTTGCGATGAGGTGTTTCAAAATTTTATTTTCAGTTAGTTTCACTTTGCCGCATTCCCAAATCCCTTTTCTCCCCAATTTTAGAGTATGAAACGCTAAGGTTGTCGCAATCGGCCACCTTTTGCATAAGTTACTTGGAATATGCTTGAAACAAGGTCTTATGATTAGATGTTGGTGGACCGTAGACATTTTGCAGGTTCTCAGCAGGTAAGGTTACGTAGTACCTAAAGGTACTATTATGCTCCCCAAAACATAATAATAACAGTGGAAATACTGGAACTTGTTACCAAAAAAGGGCAAAATATGAATCTAGCTGAAGAGACTTTTTTTTTTTTTTTTAATTTCGCTAACAGTTTCTGGCCAGACTCCTCCATAACTGTACACATCCAATAATTGTGACTATGTTGACAAAGTAAAGGCGGACAAGAAGTGTGAATATATCTCTGAGCGAGGACAAGAAAGACTGTGAGATACCGGCTAGCAGGTTGGCGACTTTTATTCCGCTGGAGGACTTCGACATGTCACGTTTGAGCTCCGGTAGATACCTATTATTATCCTTTATATCTTCTTACGATTACTTTCCTTTATCTTATCTGAAGCCTAGAACCATTCAGACAGAAGCTCACGTAAATTCACGCTGTACCTTGCGTATTAAAACGTGTCCTCAGTTTAACATTATTCAATTAATTGGCTGTCTTTATTTCACTTCGTCCTGCTGTCACAAAACGAAATATGAGCGCAACTCTGTCATTTTCAAATCTCCACTTGCTGCGTTAGGGAACTCGAAGCGTATATTGTGATGATAGAGAATCAGTATGAACAAATTCTAGAATAAGTTATTAAAGTGGTTCATCCTTACATCATTGACTAAAAATTGCCCTACGGCAGCATATTGCTAACTCCTCCACGGGGCATGGAAGAATGACGTTGAGTAATGAAGTTACGTTAGCCTATGGAAAGTTATCGCTGACAGTAGTCTTGTAGAAACATCAAATAATAATAACTTGCCAATTTTTTATATTTACCAATACTAACAATTAAGTAATTCAGGCTTGCACAGGAGTCAAGCGTGTCTTGTTTAATATGTCACCAGTGTGCTGTATTCGAACAAGAGAAAATGTCCCAAACAATTAAAACTAAAAATAGTGACATTCATGTAGGAGCAAAAAGCAATTATATCTAATTTCCTTTGACGACTGTCGGACTCACAGAAATCACATGCAAGGTCCATCGCGAATATAAGTTTATTTTTAAAACGAAATGCGCCTGTGTAAACGTGCAGTTTATTTTTATGTTTCCGACTTAAATTATTGGTATCTCGACAATCTTCAGTCATGTAGTAAATCTCGTCACTGACATGCCAAGTTTTCTAGCCTCTGTCAGCGAGGAAGAAGGGACAACCTTCTAAAAACCACTACTTTGTTACATCGTAAGACCAAATACCCTAGAGACTAATACCGGACAGCTCTACACAAATACTAAGATTAATTTTATGAAAAATAACCTAGCGGTGTCAGGTTAAACTAACATATATGTTAATATTATTTTTGTATAATTATTGGATTTTATTATTTTAATACTTTTGTAGAATTTTACGTATTTATCGTACTGCTATTTTTTATTTTCTAAATGCAACGAAAATATGTTCTCCGTAGATAATTTTTTCCAGAATTTTTATGTTGGCAGCATACATCTGAAATCAATTAAATGTAGGGTGCTGTTCTCTGGTGGTTTGACGTGACAACACAATCAGAATTCTCGCTAAAGTGCTCAAGCTGTCCGGTATTGGTTTATAGTGTATTTGGTAAGACTTAGTCTACTAAACTATGATGAAAAAGTCTGAACTGGATATGTATTACTGATACAAGTAAAAATATTTTCGAGTATTGAAATGTAAATAGCCATGCCTTCATATCAAAATTCTGTAGTTCCTGTTATCGAATTATTTTATCGCAATCCCGAAATATCGGTAAATCACACAAAGAAAATATTAAGTTTTTCTAAAGTTATGCATTATTTCATGCCTAAATTTGCAATTCAACTGTCGAATTTTTAGTTTCACGATGAAGGGAAGAATGGTTCAGGTAAAATTGAACTTATATTTCTAATACTACTACAAATGTCTCGCTCTTCTATCACCCTCTGCCGCTTTTCTATGTTACACTCTCTCCCTCTCATTCTCGTTATCGCTAGGGTTGTGCGATATTGCGATATATCGCACGCGATGTGATATATTTTCAAATAATCGCGCGCGATATTTTTGTTGCGATATATTGCAGCGCGATATTTAGCGATTTTTATCACAGTGCGATATTTGCGATTTTTATCGCAGCGCGATATTTGCGATTTTTATTGCAGCGCGATTTTTGCGACTTTTATCGCAAAGCGATCTTTTGCGATTTCTATTCCAGTGTTATTTTCGCGATTTACATCGCTGCACATTTTTCTTGCTATTTTAACCGTATACTGATATTTTTGGCGATGACATGATAGCCTCTATTATAAGGGTAGTCTTTCTATTTTAACTCAACTTTACGGTTTAAACGTTTTAGCTCAGGATAGATAAATCTAGCTGAGGAAGTTATGATTTAATATGTAGTCGTACATGTTATAGGTATGACGGGCGGCATTAACTGCCGACTGGCGTATCTAGACGCTGAAAGGAAACGCTGACATGAAGATAATGACTGCTCAGTTACTTGTTCTGTGTCTTCAAAACAAGATTTTCGTACTGGAAACATAAAAGTTTAGGTAGCTTCTTACACTCAGTAATCCATTTCTTCTTCTTTGAAGACGGCATTGTCTTTATCTATTACACAGTAGTGCCCTCATTTCGTGTAAGATATACAGTACGATTATTATTTGTATTTACATAAATAGAGCTATTTTTTTAATATTCAGCGACACATTCAAGTATTATAATTGCCTAATACTTGTACTCATTTAAGCATGAATAAAGAGTATCATGTTTATAGTCAACAAGTGTGTGTTGAATGCCTCCTTTTTATACTTTTAGTTTTGTGTATTTTTGCATTGAAATGTTGTTGAAAAAGGTACCACAATAGGATGTGAGTTTCGTTGTAAATATTGCTTTATAATAAAGTGATAATTTTATAACAGTTTTATGTAGTGGTTAGTGATATCATGTAGTAATTATGCTTCGAATCTATAGTACGTAATGCGATAATGTTCATAGAAAGCTCATAATTTTCCGGGGGAGGACTAGTGAGGAACACCCGACCCACCAAACAGAGTGGGAGATAGAAGAGGGAATCCAGGGGGCCTTTACCTTTACGAGAAAATTTCGAGTTTCAAGGCAAAAATTGTACTTTTTAAGCAGTTTTCATACCTAAAGATCCTTTCTATATAGCTGGTTGAAATTGTGATTGTTTCATATAAAATGGTGTCAGTGATCATTTTTGCAAACACACAGTTATATTACCTACTGGAACCTTGTCCCACCGCAAATCAGTATTTAAATACCAGGAGATACCTGAATATTACACGATGCAGTTTAAAAATTATTTTGTACCTGTATGCAAACGTAAATTACTAATGAAATAATTTAAATGACTTAAATCACTTTCATTACTGTAGAAATTTTATAACTTGGTACGATGATAAATAACACAGTCAGTTGGCTATATTATTACACACATTCGCTAAAATGTCGTGGATGTTTACAATAATTTTTAATACGCTTTATGTGTTTTACTTGCTGTGGTTTTTGTTAATTCATTAATGTAAAAATTATTTAATCTTAAAATTTGTCAATATGCCATTAATTACTACATCAAACGTTGTTCCCTTCTTTCTTTGGGATATTTTACTTTACGAAAATATTCAGAAATAATTGTGCGGTTCGTATATATTTTCAAAACAAGTGAACTGAAAAAAGTCATTCTGGCTTTAACGTTCTCTTTTTCACTATTTGAATGTTGAGGCTTCATCTTTTTGGTACGGGATGAAGCACACACACGGAAAAATTTTTCGCAAGGGACCCAGATCTTAACAGTTAGTTACATAACGTTTTATAAGCTTTATTGCAAGGTTAAATATACGTGACATCAAGCTACAGTAACCATGCATTTTAATACACTAATGAAAAATGTTAGGTGATGCGAACTTCACAAGTAACACCGGTCCCCCACCCAATAAAACGGTGGAGGGTCAGGGGGCCTTTTACAGTGAAAAATTGTGTTATTTAACATTTAAGTAGTTTCCGGACTCCATTTCACTATTATATGTAGTGTAAATTCAAACATTTCGGGGAGGGGGGAACTCTCGGCCCCGTTTGCATTTCATCTACTTCTGGGCATGCATACGCAGCGTGTTACTGAAGCTTGATCTTTTTTCTCCTCCGTCTGAACGTATCCCCTTCCATCTCCCCCCATATAACGACAAGCCGTTGATGCGCGTGAGTTATATGACAGTGATAACAGACTAATAGTATCACCAGTATTGTAACTGATATGACGAGGCAATTGTGATAGTGGTGGCTGTAGTCACACGGTGTCCGTGAGTAATGATTGGAGGATTTATTTCGTTTTGATGTGGTTTAATGTTTAGAGATATTTATAGTGCATTGATAATGTTGTTCTTATTGCCGACGAGGGAAGTTTTGCTATTTTTTCAAATCTTACTGACTCAAGGAAAGTTGTTGTCTTTACGAGTGAAACAATCTGTGTCTACACAAATGAGAAAGGCGTTGAATGTTTATGTGAACCAACATACTTCATTTTAGATTAGTATTGTTATAGTTTGTGTATTTAATTTGATCCCTATAAGAAATATTATTTAACTGAACACATATTATATGTTACACTAAAACAAACACGCACATTATTAAAGGGAAACGCATCCCCCCTCCTAATAAAGACTCACCTGGTGCGATGCATTGGATACGTACATCAGGGCAATTTTTTTGCGATATTTATCACAATGTGATTTCTAAAGAACCACGATATTTTCGTAGCGCGATATTTAACGCAGCGCGATATTTATCGTTTAGTGCGATATATCGCGATTTTATCGCAGTGCGATATTTATCGCAGTGCGATATTTATCGCATAGTGCGATATATCGCGATTTTATCGTAGTGCGATATTATCGCATAGCGCGATATATCGCAATTTTATCGCAGCGCGATATTTATCAAATAGCGCGATATATCGCGTTTTTTATCGCAGCGCGATATATCGCGCGTATTGCGATACTTTTGAAATATCGCATCGCGATACGAAAATTCAAAATATCGCACATCCTTAGTTATCGCTCATTTCCTCTCTATCTCTTTCGCTGTATATGTACATTCGCGTTTTTCAGATTGCCCAAAACCCTCAGCTACTAATTCAGATTATTAGGTTAGGTTAAGGGTAAGTGCAAAATACTCAGAACACTGTCGTGGGTAATTTGTAGTGTCTACAATAAAAAAACATTGCTTAGCGTACTACGTTATCGCAACGCCAACTTCGCATTGTATTTCCATTTGCGCAATGACCGAAATGTATGCCCAAATAGTGATGTGCACACTACAAAAAAACCCACAACGAGTTACGGAAAGAAATTTCGGTAAGTGGACAAATTCGGGAATTCCTTGTAACTTGTGTGAGTGACAACATACGAACTCCGTCAACGCGGGTGACGTTTTAAAGAGAGGAGTTAAAAAAAAAAAAAAAGCAGAAAATAATGGTATATGATGGATCTCACACATCTTCCGGCTCTTCTTCACTACATGCATTTATCTATCTGTCTACGCTGCGGGAAGTCAAAGAATACGAAAATCGCCGGGAGTGCAGAACTAACCGGATGTATGGCTACCCTCGAGTGTTCGCTGCACACTGGTCGGGAGAAACCCTTGTGTCGGCCAACATTCCCAGCCGAACCAAACTGAACTGGAAAACCAAATGAAAAAAGTATATGTCCTCGTCCTCTTCCCTTTCGCTGTACCGCCATCTGTCACCACCCGTCCCGACTGCCCGTTACCTCCATTTTCAGAAGAAAAAAAAAGTGGCTTTTCATGCTTTCAGACTTATCGTATATTTACTGGCAATACGAGTGCGAATTTTATCTTTTGCGCGAAGATCCTTTGGGGCAAAGTTTGAGGACTCAAACTGAAAACGAAAAGAAAAGGAATTAATTCTGAACTTAGCGAACATATATTAAAACTGTACGTGCACCGCAAAGATTTTGTGATATGGCACGTGGCTCAGTAAATGTTTTATCTGCAAGTAAGTAACAGTGCTAAATTCCTTATCTAGTAAAATATTTTACAGAAAAATTGAATTATGCACCACCATAAACAATAGTAGGGAGGTACGGAAAACTGAACCGTTATTTCTTTAGAGTGACTTCACAAGCGTTTGGTAAAATAATTTTTGCTCTATTATTTTTACAATTCGACAGAGTCATACAGAAAGTAACCAATCCACAAAATAATTTATTTTGTTATAATTATACCAAGTAAAATGAATAGCTCCAAAATATGATCTAAAAGAAGGACACCATTAAATCATATTAAATCATAATATTTGAAGAAAGTAAGAGCCCAGAAAAATTGGTTTGTAAAGGTTTAGATTGACAAAGTAAACTTTGACCTTGAGTACGTCAGTTACAGTAGACTGTGTTGGTTACTTTTTGTATTACTCCAGCCAATATTTTCTAAATATTATTTACATTAGTAATCAGGCTGACATTTTATTTATATTACTACTTTACTTCGTTGTATCTTGAAAGCTTGTGGGAAGTGTTTTAACACACGAAACAATGGCAAAATAATATACAATTTACTTACAGGTAAATTAAATCTTCCTTACCTTAATATTTTCTTTAAGATACTTTAACATTCATATAATTTAATATAAATGAGGTTCATATTGGGTACCATATTCACAATTTTAAAATACAGTGAACCATAAAGTGTATGACAAAAAGTCACTGTAATGCGATACGTTTGCAGTGAGGTCCCTGTTTCAGAATGAACCGGACTTGACTTCTTTTTTCTTTCTTTTATTTGTTCAGCCAATAACCAATATATGACTTTAAAGAGGGAAATACAATACTCAACATTAAAATCTAAGTCTTATTATTTATTGAGACACAAATCGCAAATAATGTTACGATACTACATTGTGTTTTAACCAGCGAATAACTCAAGACAATTTTTAATGATTCACTTTTCCAAAATATAGCAGCAAACATATCTAGAAATTTGTACCTCTTCCAGATAGCAAATAGCGTTATTCTTGGTTTTTTGGTCGTTTTGCACTCTAGCCTGTGTTTTTTAAGTCCTCTTGACGGAGGATACCCGTTGTTTATGAAGGCATGCGGAGGTGTAAGGCGGGATATTTTTTTTCGTGAATTTTTTCCTCCGAGAGGATTTGGCTGCAGGCTTGTTGTGATGGATGGGAGCCAATCAGAAGAGGGCTTAGTTACCCCGACTCCCGCCTTACCGAAACCTTTCCAGTGCGGACAAATTACTCGACGCATGCAACCCACGGGGAAAAAATGCGTGTTGGAACTTTCCCCAATTTCCCACGGGAAAACGACGAATGTAAAAAATTAAATATCACGCGTGGCCTAGCAAGGATTAAGTTTTGCCTTGTTCTGGCTTGAACGTAAAATTATGATGTTTCATTTTAAATCAATTTATATCAAACACATTTATCTGAAAAATTGAGATCAAATATGTTGCTTCTGCTTACTATTCGATTACCTGTGTATCAAAATCGAAACATGAATACGGGAAACGGAGGTGGACATGGTCAGGGTATTTTTTGTGAAGGGGGAGGGGGTGTTCCATCAATGTCTCTCCAACGATGCGTTCCTGCAATCTCTCTGGGTGTGTTAGAAACGTCATCACTTATACACTGATAGTTTCCGAGCTCGGATACCGAATATGATGTGGAATTTATTGGCTGTTTTTAGAAAGAAGGTTACTTTTTTTTTTTTTTTTTTTTTTTTAGTTTTTCAGCATTTAGAAGTAGCAGAAGCACTGATAAATTTTAAAAAAATGCCAGTGTTGGTTTTTGTATATTCGAAAGCTGCCGGTTTTTCGGTGCACGCAACACACTTATAAATAACTATGAAAAAATTGAATCCATTATATTTCACGCTAGATCTAAGCCCTTGTCGCCTCTAAATAAAAATTAAAACAAACATAAATCAATTTCTTGTGATGTAAAAATTATACTAGTAAACTGCCTAAGCGCGTTCACCCAGCTGATGTTTTAAGATTTGAATAACTTTGCCAAGTTAATGGCTTATTAAATAAGTGGTATTCAAACTGTATTATTCGGAAATGTGCTTCTCCACAACGCATATGTCGAATAGCACGGGAGACACAAAGTCAGATATGCCTTGCACAGACAACATTGAAGAAATTACGCGCTGTATTGCCGTCTACTTCTGCAATATGCGTAGTATGACTGGGGTTTGAGTTTATTTACCAGCATGCTGAAGTTTTGGAACCATTCGTGGAAGCAGGTTACATAACAGGCTGCGAAACGTGGTGCGGCTTGCCGTAATTTTTTTACTTTTACTGCAAACGGCTGCAAATACAAGTAACGAGAGAATGGTCGGCGCCTAAGGTGTCCGCCTGGATGAATTCATTTTGAGCGTTTGAGAGCTAGAAGTGCGGAAGTGATAAGGACGACACAGGACGCACAACACGCCTCCCTCTATCCTCTAGGAATAAGTCATAGAACTGGTGTGCAGTCTTCTTCCCGACAACTCATATCTATGATGCACTGCGTGTTGGCCTTATCATTTTATGACGTAATATTAAACAAAAGGGTGAATTGTACATACCTGTACTTTTTAAGACACTAGGCGTCAAGATTTTCATACCAGAAATGCCTTCAAAATTAACCATTTTCGCCGTTATCAACATTGTAAAAAATAAACTTTTAGAGATACACGGAATAATTTAAATATGTATACTCGTATGTAACGTTCTTTTAATACTATGCTTAAGTAGACATAACTTACAAACTGCCAGAAGCTATCGAATAATCTTGTAACGGCCGCAGCTCTACACAGTGATCGGGGGTCTAGGTAGGCATACACCTTAACAGCGAGGTTCCCTGCGCTTTTGAACGCTGGATCGCCGAGAAAGCCCGCCGACCGATAGCATCGTCCGGTGCGACTGCCACATACAAAAATCCAGGTCAACTTGCCCAGAATCAAACCCGGACCGCCTTAGCCGTAGGCGAGTGCCCTAGACGCTGCACAATCTGCACAAACCTCAGTCAGGAGTTACGGCTCCCGCCTACCGCGCTGTTCAACTGCGCTGCAGTCGGTTAGAAATATGCATTCCTTTTGAAAACTATTAGACGTGTGTACAATGTAACCACCTACGAAAAGAAATAACTCTTCACTGAAGAATTATAAACTAAAGAAAATAAAAATCTTACACTGAAAATACTATTTACGAGCATCTGACATGACTAAAAACGGGTTTCCGAGAAACATAAGAAAATCTACTGCTCAGATAGGTACGATACTACTTAGGGGTATACAGTGTACTTAATTACAGACTTTTCATTAAAAAAATAATAGGGTCACCACTTATAGTCCTATAGTTTCAGCGATCCGACGCAAAATCTGGAAGCCAGTTTAGCGCCTTGCACATAGGACTAATGGAACACTGGAGCACATTAAGAGTGGCTGTTCGTGCTCCTTCGCCTCTGAGTCTCTAGTGCGGAAAACAGAGAATGGTAGGTGGCGCTCTTAAAATGTACAATAAAATGACTTTGTAATTACTAGGATTATAGCGACCTTTGAACCACCATTATGAATTATGACAGGTTGGTCGTATTCTATGCTACCTCATAGGCAAGTTTTGAACCATCGTCAAGTCGACCTCCATTACAAATGGTAGAAATACGGAATGAGTCCGAAGGACAGTGCCAATTGTTTAAGTGATAACTTATGTAAAGTAAATAGTAAATTTGTGTTTAATTTTACCGTAAATTAACTATGGAGGGAGAGTTATTTAATAATCGGCGTTAAAAATTAAATTTTAAACATTCAAGAAAGATTTGGGTTGCTATTTTTATTGCTGAGATTTATTAAGAGTTTCGTTTGTTAGTATCAAATAACACTATCATAATTTAATTTTGATATTCGAGTAATATTTTACCTGTATTTATTTGAATTGGTCAGTTTATAAATGGAGATATATTAAGACTAAATTGTTAACTATATTTTACATAGTAAACGTGATATACATTCTTTTATTATTTCCGCAAATAATAAAACTAATTTTATAAGAGATTCTGTATTTATTTTAGTACTGTAAAATCAACATTAAAGTATAAGTCATGCCACGCTACTGAACATGTTTCGATATAGAATTCTTGGGGCCGTGACGTTTGTCGTAAAATTCGTTCGTCCTGAAGCGATTTTCCAGGTTATCACTGCTCCGAATTCGTTCATCCTAAGTAATCGCGTACTACCAACTACTTCGCTAGGGAAATTCTTTCTATTTTACACGTAGGCCTACTGAATTTATGTTGCGACTCATTAATTTTTTATCTAGTACTATTATTGGTGGAATTACTATAAAATTTGTGAAGCTCCGATTAAATGAATGGGTCAGTTAAAGCGACTTATGTTTCATCGACACCGTGAGGGCGAAAAAGTCTAAAAAGTTAATTTTCTGACGGCAAATTCGATGATTTTAAAGGTATTGCATAACAAATATATCGGCTTCATACACGATTTCGAGATCGGGTTTTATAAAAATGCAAAGTATCACTAAGAATGCTGCCTACCACAGGACCTAGGCGGGAGCAAGGGTTGGGAGTTTACATGTTAAATTATATTCGGTATCAGTAGGCCCACATATCGAACCTTCTGGTACACCATTAGTGATTTTTTGTTCATATTTGTGCAGCCCACTATGCTACAGGATATTTCAGGATGATTTTTCAGTACCCTGACAACTGTGACAAATTAGCATTGTCATAAAAACTATTACGAAACACGTAGTCGTAATTTCATTCCCAAATTTTTTATTCCTGAAAAAATAAATATTCTCCTCTTCTCATTGCAGAAAATGGTTGTTCGAAAGGGATGTAATGAAAAATTGACTGAGTCCCACCGAATATAATTTAAAATGTATATCCCTAGCCTTGCTTGCGCCAGAGCTCGGGGTAGGTAATGCTCCTAGGGGATATTAAGCCTTACCATATAGGGTTTATCAGTTTTTTATTTATAATTTCTGTTTTCATTGAATGTATAAACATGTTTGGTACTGCAAGACATACATAAAAGCTTGTCAGATGTTCTGAAATGTTCGTGACCTCAATATCTCTGTAATTTATTTGGCAACGAGAAACAGCTGACAAGAAAAAAGTGATAATCCTACGCGAGTGACTGAAGTGGTCACACCAGTAACAGACAACTCACCGTGGATTCCTAAATGTAATCTTAACTTGTGTCCTCTGAAGGCGCGAAACCTAAAATAATCTCTCTGTTCACTGATTTATGAGGAATAAACATTCAAACCGACATATATCAACCCCCCCCCCTTAATAACATGTTTCACTATTTTTAATTTTTAAAACTAAGTATACGAACAGTTTTATGTCAAAATGTAACCTTGTTAGTTAATTACTGTCATATGTAACGACAATTCACAAATCACTTCGTTACTTGTTCTAACTGGTACTTTCTTGGGCCAACGGTAACATCTAATCAACTTCGACAATGGAGAGGGACTACACCGTACTGTATTTACTACAAAAGCACTGGCAATTCATTAACTTAGTTATTAAAGAAACTACGAAAGATTTTCTTCATGTGTATTTCAATAGAATATGTTAGGTACTTTAAAAAGAATGAGTCTTTACCAAACAGTTTTTTCTGACATCTTGTAACAGGAGCGAAGAGACAGAAAAAAAAAGTAATGTTTATTACCATTAAATATTTATCAGCAAATCTATTTTTATAGATTGTTGCGTGAAAGTTTTACCCGGGAATAATTTTGTCGTGATTTTCATAGTGAGAAACTCAGTCAATGCGAAGTCGTTGCTTACGTAACCTACTGTATTACGTACTCTGACGGAACATTTTTGGGAAAATGCAAGGTATCCTTGTTGCCACACGACTGCCAAAGTACACCTCATTACAGACGACTGGGCCGGTTAGTGTAGTGATTCGTGCAAATCCATCACAAAAGTAAACATAATATTCGTAATCAAACACACGTGCCTGATGAGTCCACCACACAGGCAAAAATAAAATAAACTGCACTGGGAAGTGATCAAACATGACTAATTATCAGCCGGGAAACCCGGCAAATTGCTAATGGCTCAACAGTAAATGGATTATATTTCATCGAGAGGGCCTCATTAAAATGTTCTGTGTAAATGGGAATTTTCCCGGCGCTGCGTTTTTTTTTTGCGCCGTGCTAAATATTCGGCTAATTTAGATTTTTGACATTTATGATGTTTTGCCGTTCCATCCGTTCGCCTGTCAATAGACGCACGTATGACGTGTCAAATATATACGTGTGTGGGCAGTATTTGCTTACGTGAATGATTCAGCCACAGTGGCTCTAAGTCTGTTTTTGTCTTATTATGAGTTCAGAAGTGTCTATAAATTCGTCAACTATTTACTAAGTGTAATTTTCGCCTAGTTCATGTACCGTAAAGTAGCGTGTAAAACGTGATCTGTTTTACGTTAAACTGTTACACTCGTCCGAATATACTTTAGCTTTTAAATTTAAACAAACTTCAAATTATGCTTCTTTGCTGTTGAACATTTTATTTGGACTATGTTTCTGGGGCCCGTAAAAATTTCTAAAAATCACTTTTCACACTGCTGTATTCAGAAAAATGGCAATCTGGTGCGCAAAACAGAAATAAGAAGCATTCGTTTGGTCTTGAGCTATACCCATCACAAATAATTTAAAAGAGACTCCACTTAAAAAAAAGTATCACTAAAAAAAGACAACGAAAAATATAGCGTGTCATTTAAGTGCTCTGTACATGAAGGCAATATTATTTTTGACGCAAGCACAAATCTCGCCCGTGATGGTATTAATTTTTTTTGTCTCTAGAAGATAAAAATGAGAGTCTTGAGGAATATATATTTAGATATAGTGTAATATCTGGTATTATTTTCCGAAAAGGAGAAAAAAAATTAAAATTATTTTCTAACGCAATACCGTAAATTTATCATGAAATCTTTTCATAATGTTTGTTTCTCAATTTTTAACGGTTCTTTCAAACAGAATTTCATCGAATTTAGACGATTGTGTGGTGCGTAAGTTGCATGTGACTCGTCATAACAAACGTAAAGTTAATTCTTAATCTTGTTTATGTAATATAAAACTATAACAGTGTTGGCATAAACAATCATAAAAACTTCACGAACCATAAATTATTACTTAACAGCTGTTGAAAAAAAAATTAATTGCTCTGTTATTTACATGAGAACTGCAACATAATCAGCACTTTATCTTAATGTACGTACATGACTTTTTACTTGGAAATATTGTCACCATTTTAAAGACGGCTACTGGAGAGCCGGAGGCTTCAATTTAATTTAAACAAAACATTTTGTTGATTTACTTTTTTTAATTTACAATTCAGGCCTTTACTTGTACCTTGTCAGTACCTAAGTACAGGCATGTGCTGACACCATTAAAAAAAGTCAATTTAAAGTCCGTCCATTCAACATTCCCATTATTAACAACTTTGTTCTCCTTCTTTGTCTTCTAACCCCTATTACCCCTTTAATTGTTACTGGCCTTCTGCCGAATCTTCTACTTATAGGCTGTAGTCGCTGGCCACCCCCAACTTTACAGTCATCTTCCCTTGCTGTTTATCTCTACATTCGTTTTATAATTAGGAATGTGTCATGGTTTGTTCCACACATATAAAATGACTTCGAATTTGTATCACATACACATATCAAAAAAGTATTGCATCACCTGGTGGAATGACTGGAACTGATCGGTTGTCGTTCGCCGTCCAATAGGCCCTGCTCATGTAAGGGTGTTTACATCTTTGTAGGTTTACTGGCATCTATAACAGTCGAAGGAACTGTGTTCTTAATGTAATATGACCATTCAGCGTTAGTGTTCAACCGATCTCAGACCCGAGGTGATGCAATACTTTTTTTATGTGTGTATATATACTACATGTACGTGACATAACATTCTGACGTGGCAAGTATACATGTTAACAGATTTGCCGTTACGTCGTGAGGTTATGCACCACATGCTCTACACGGCCATATTCTCTTTGCCCAGAGTTATCGATGAAGACTCGGTGATCAAGATCGATTATTAAAGACTTGGCGAGTGTCAATATTTAATAATTCCTGGAACGGCTTTAGGCCTGCTCGCCGCACGAGAGGGACATCTCACCGAACAAGGGCGCAATAGGTCGCGTCAAAGCCGAGGAGAAGAAGACTTCAATAAACGTGGCTGTCAGACTGCTAGCTGAAATTTAAATACTGTAAAATAGAGAGCGAAAAGGTAAGATTTCTGCGGTAAAGAACTCACATAGAAAAATTAAATTCGTTCGGTAAAGTACTTGCCTTCAACTGCGTTAACTTGGGACACTGGGTGTAACTTGGAACACTGCGCATATACATTGTACCTACCCTGAACAAAAAACTCTTTATAGCTCATTTGTCTCTTCGTAATATATCACGTTAGTATTATGGCTGTCAAATTGGTATACTATACGAATATTTCTGTGAACTGTAACTACTGTATATTCATTTGAAGGCGTGAGACATATTTCAATAGTTTATAGGTGCTGAATAGTTTTGCTTCTGCTGCTGACTCGACTAACAGTTAATGGTATCTATGCTTACAATTTATAATTTTACTTTTTCTGTGCTGATTAACTATAGATGAGATGAAGGTTTTGTATTGCCTAGTTACAAGTGGATATAAAATTTTTTTTAGAAACCCATTTCAACTACTCACGTTCACGTAAGCACGGCTGGAGCATTTACTCTGAAGTCGACAACTAATATGTGTGGTGTGAAAAGGCACTTTTATGTTTCGTCAACAACGTGGTTATTACAGTTACACTACCCACAAGAATTATAATGGATGACTTTTAAGGTGCACGCCTTCAGACGTCTCATCGCAGGGCGAGAGTACTGTGTGAAATAAAGCTTGTTAACCAACATGCTGATTTGTTAGTTGGTGATGGCAGTAACCAAAAATGTTGTGCACTCATAGACTTGCACGCTAAACTATAAGTTTCATTTCATGGTTAAGATACGCAAATGCATAAGATCAGTGTTTACCTGAAAAAGCGGAAATTCCAAACAAATAATTAATTTTCTTTACATACATCTCGTCTTGAACATGCGAATCCAAACGCCTGTATGAAGGTTATGTTCGGTTGCGGTATCCATGGAGGTAGGAATTGTATCGCACACGAGACTGAAGCTCCGCCACATTTTGAGTCGTCCATTGGGAGAGAAATTGGTCATGGCCAATGCGAAGGAACCAACTAAGGCAACCAACTTAAGAGATTTCGGGATATCATGGAAAACCGAAAACAGGAGGACCGGAGTCGAGAGTTGAACCCGGGCCGTACATAATGCGAGTCCAACGTGTTGCCGTTACTGTACCTCGCTCGATGGGAGTGGACTGTAATTGAATGATTAGATGAGTACTTAACATTGAGTATTGAAGCAATGAATCACGAGATAGATATGGGTCGCATGTGGAGCAGTGGTGGAAATCCAATGGAGGACGGAATAGGGAAGCCCCGATAAAACCATCTTGACAGCGGCATCGCTCGTCAAGTATTCCCCATGCGAAAATTGGTCTAATACTGCCGAGTATCGAATCAAGACCGCCGCGTTGGGAGGAGTGTTGTTCGAACACTATATCTCCGTGACCCCAGTCAGTGAATAAGAACGACACTCATACAATTTCATAAAAATATTATTTTCTTAATATGTGATTCCAGAGTTAAGTACATTTCCGTTTTTGTTTCATGCTTTACATATCTTAAAGTAGTCACGTGCCTAGTTCGCAGAGTGGTGGCCACTAGAAGACTATTATAAAACTGATAACGTACGTAAGTCATGTCAGTTTAAGAATAGCATTCATAAAATATTACACGTGTGTATACCTCTTTCAGAACCTCCATGGATTTCAAAAGCATATTTTCTAGCGGCCGAAAATAGCGAATACTGGTGTGTTACTGTATTTTTAGACATGAAAATTTTGGTGCAAAATATTTTAGACCTTTAAGGTATAAGCGTGTAAAATACTCCTTTGCAATTAATATTACGCCATAAAATGATAGGATCACCACTGGCAGTCTCATTGAGGCGTGTTGTCAGCGAGAAGACAGCACGTCAGTTCAGTGAAGATAGGGTGAGACGTGATATGTGTGCGATGCCTTCTTTGCCGCTTCCTCACATCTAGGTCTCGAACAGGCGAATCACATCCGCTCAGGCGGTTGATGTGGGTAAGCTATGGAGCACAGGTCGAATGCAAGTGAGGGTGGTGTAGGGAAGCCTCGATAAAACCTGCTTGAGAGCGACAACGCCAGCCAAGAACTCCCCATGCAACAATCGGGATCACACCTTCCAGGAATCGATATCGCCACGTTGGGAGGTGAGTTGTACGACTAATATATCGTCCTGGTCCAATCAGTGAATAAGACAGCAATAATAACATTTGATGAAAATATTATTTGCTAAATATATGATTACAGAAATAAGTACAATTATATTTTATATACACTGTACACACCTAAAAAATAAATGGCTTAAGAGTGTTATTGTTACGTACATCACCGTGTAGTGTGTTCATCGCATGAATAATGTTGAACATTAAGAGTTAATATTACTTTAATTTAACTTCTGTTACAACTTTTATTTCAGATTTTATTTTACTGTAAGATAATACAGAAATCGTAATCGTAAATCCAATATTAACATAGTTATTTCCTTACTTCGTTTGTCATCCAAGTCATTGGCTACATCGTTTCGTCAAATGTACAAAAATTATAATCGGATACAATAACTGAAAAAAATTGAAAGTAGCGATGAATGTTACACCTTAACATAGTTATGTGGTAACACATTCTCACCCGTAACATAAATAGTTCAAAACGACAAAGAATATAATAAGTTGTCACGTAAGTAGCCGATAACCTGGGGATATTCTGCACGAAGGAGAATGGAGTAGTCTCCCTATCTGCGCTGGAAAGTTGTTTCAGCGAGTTTCTTTTGTTATATATTAAATACTCTGGTCAGTGAAAACCATAGCGCTCCATCGATTTGTGCCTCACACAAGCAAATAAGCAAATACAACCTATCTAGTGAACCACTTAAGGGAAATGGTGCACGCTGAAAATCAGTCATGTGTGGGAATAAGCCGCAAACGGGCCAAACCGTCCACAAACGCGTACTTGTATGCTATCAGCGCGCAGTTAGATCGTATATAATGCAGGGAGCCGAATATCGGCAGTCAGTTGGAGGCGAGCCTTTGTAGAGTGAGGACGTACTGCTCTTCGCTGCGCGCTATGACATCTAGCGGCCACCGCTTGAACCACCTTAAATGTAGCTTTTTCCTTTGTTCTTTTCTGCTTCGCCCTTCTCATCACTCCGACTCTCCCTACTCGGACTAAACACAAAGAGGGCAGGGGGGGAGGGGGGAAAGAGGCGAAGAGTGTGGGTAGTGAGATTACTTATCTCTATAAGTATCGCATGCACCACGAGTGACACGGCGGCGTGGCTAGGGACATATCAACACACACAGCCCAAACCTCTGGACCTAGTCACACGAAATTTTCAAGGTGACTTCCCCTCACGCCGTGAACTCCAAACAAGAAGGAATTTTTCTAAATTGGGAAATTAAAGTGATGACAGGAAGTAAATGAGTTTTGCGAGATTACATTATTTTTGCTTCAAAGTATAGTGTATTCATATACATACTACAATATTTTTAGATTTTTTCAAATTTCTAAATGAAGGGTGA